>VWZO01020258.1:1349040-1422635 GCA_013396975.1 Bucco capensis | reverse complement strand
CCCCGCAATCTCGCCCAGCCGCCCCGCCCCCCCCCGGCCGCCGCTCCCCGCCGCGGCGCAGCACAGAGCCCACAGCAGGGCCGACAGCAGCAGCCATCGCCGCCGCGGCCCCAGTCCCGCTCCTGCTCCTCGCCGCATTCCGCTGCCGCCGCTGCCTCTCCGCGGTGCGGGCCGCCGGCGGGGAGGTGGGGCGGGATGAGGCGGGAGCGGGCGTCTCCGCAGCGCCCGCCCAGCTCCGCAGCCTCCCGCCGGCTCCGCAGCGCCGGCCCACATCGGCCTGGCCCGGCCCCGCAACCCCCGCTGGAGCCCCCAGGCCTGGGCGTGAGGGAGACGAGGCAGGTGGCGGGAAGGACAGAGGGGAGAGAAGCTGAGGGAGGCGAGGGGAGTGATGCTGAGGGAAAGGAGCATAGAATTAACATGAATAGTGTGTTCTGGTGTTGGACTGGTGCAAAGTCTTGTTTGAAATAGTTAGCTAGTTGTCAGAGAATATGCTCTGGAGTATACCAAATTTTCATAGCTAAGATGCAGCACAGAGATTTTTTTCCTAAGACAAACTAGCAGAGCTGAGGAGCATCCCTTCCTCAGCACATATATTACACAAAATCCTTACATTACACACAACTACCTGTGATCTTTTTTATCAAGATACAGTTTATTTTTAAACATCTATTCGAGAGAATATAACAATCTGGAATAATTTTAGCCGGACTCATAGTTAGGAAAATCATATCCCAGAGATATTACATCAAAAGAATTTGTAAGACTTAGATCAGCCTCATTGCAAGACCCTTAAGGTGTATTTGAAGCAAAAATGGCCCCCTGTCATGGTGAATATGCTCTTGTCAAAGGCAGACATCATCTGAACCAGTGATTCTAGAGAATAGAAACCACCTTCTGGTTGGATGAGTTTTGAGACAAAAGGCTGTGTTCCTGAGAGCAGCAGGGTAGGAAGTTGTGCATGTTTGATTTATTTTTTCCCACACATTGTTTATTCATTTGAAGGCAGTATATTATATTCTGTTTTCTGTGTTTCAAACATCTGTTACTCTGCATGTTCATTTACCAATTAATTAATAGAATTCTTTTCCCTTTCCAACAATTGTGCTGCAAACAATCAATCAATTAGTTAGCTGCAGAAAATAAAAAAGAATAGCAAAATGTCTGGCTAATGTACAACCTCTAATAGGAAAAGACAGCCCTCTGAAGAATGTAAGTACAAACATCAAACATCTGTACGTCATGAGGCAGCTCTACTTTACTCAGGAAAAATAGAATTATGCAAAACCAAATATTGTTCACATGTAGTGGCACATTCTATAGCAAGATAGCAGCTCTACATTTGAAATATAATCTCATTTTATTGCTTTGTGAACGGTATTTTCCTTTTAAGATACCCCAGGTTGTAACTGGTGAAGACCTAACTAATCAACAATGCCTATTTTTTGAGTATGCCTTGTGTTGTCTCAGTTCCTTATGACCAGAAGGGATAGAGCAGTGAGTCACCTAACAGACATTATTAGAGCTGTGACAGCAAGAAACCAGATGAAACCTCTAAAATGTATCTGCTTTCCAGACCGCAGAAATACACTATGAAAAGCACAGGCTTCCTGTAACTTTATAACTTTATATATATTTCTTTCCAGAGTAATTTGCAGAAGTGGGTGGATTTGTGTTATGTATTTGCTGCATGCACATGCATCTGTTTCAACCTTTGAAGGAAAAGGATTTCACCCTAAATTGTATGCTTTTGAAGCTATGTTCTATTTAATCCATTCTGAATTTTGTTAGGTTTGCTGAGGACTGATCGGAGGAGCACATAGAGCTCAGTCCTAGACCTAAGCCTGTGTCAGGACTGGGTCTGGTTGATCTTAGGTGATCTATATTGCTACAGCTATTCAGCTGGTGAGGTTGACTTTTAAATGACAGTCAAAACAGTTGTTGTAGGCTCTGTGCTGGTTTGATTAAAACTGTTTCCTGCTCTGCGATGGGAATACTGTGGAAGCATGAGGATGTGTTTGTGTGATAAGGAACTGTGAAAATAAGAATTGCTGTTGAACAATACAAACCATGATACTGCTAGCATGTGTATAAGAGAGAGTCATACTTGCAGTGTGCAGCACCACAAAGCTGTAACAAAAGCATGTTGTAAATGTCAGTGCCTTTACTGTTGGGCTAGGTTGTCAATTGCCTGTGCACCACTCTCTTTTCAGCTCCATAGGTCTGGAAAACAAAAGTGGCTTTTAATGTAAGGGATTCTGTCACCTCTGTCAAACTGCAAGGCTGAGCTCCCTAATGCCTGAGAATGTCCCAGAGGTCTGCATGGCACCTGAGAGTCTGCACCAGGCACGGACTCATCATTGCTTTAACGTACAGACTGCTGAGCTGTGTCCCTGGTACTGCCATCCTGCCTCTCCCATGGTACTAACGTTTTTTCCTTCCATCACACCTGCTGGACTGTGATTATAATGTTGTGTTTTGTAGTTTATATCTAATATTGTTTATCTATTTTCATAGGTCAACTTTTTCTGGCAGTTCCACTGAGTTATATTGCTGATGTTGGAAAGTTATCCAGAATTAAGCTTGTGTTGACTACTGTCTCATGATTTATTTCAGGAAAACTGCAGGCTGTGGATAAATTGTCAGTTTTCTTACCCATGGTGTGTAGAAGTAATGAGATGGGACCATAAGTTGTTTTTTGCATACATTATACACTAATATATGCCTCTAATTTGCTATTTGAAATGCTTCTGAATAAACCAATCAGAGAAGGGACAAAGGAAGGCACTTCAGAGAATTTGAATAGCACCTAATACTTGAAGGAAAGCTAGCTGTGTCAAAGAAATATAGCAGGGACCAAGGAGTTAATTTGTTCTGGTGGATCATCCCTACATACTTTTCTCAGCCACCAGCTGAGTTATTTCTCAAATGCTAGCCAAGAACTCCTTGCATCTGGCAAAGATCCACAGTTATCAGTGCAATGGAAAAGAGTGAGACAAAAAACAAAGAGCAGTATGGCCCTGTTGCTAGTGAGATGTGGGTTCCTCTGCTCTTATCCAGCCTGATATTAGTGAGAAAATAGTTAACAAAGATAACATTTATACAGTGATTCAGCTCAGTGGTATGTGTGATGATTTCCTAGGTGTCTGGAATCTGTTTTGAGCAGTGGAATGTATGAAGTGAATACAGGACCTGTGGAGCTCATGCACCACCTGGTTTCCCTAGCTTCATGGAAAGAGCATTTTAATTGTGAGTTAAGAAAATACCAAGCAACTAATTCTTAAGTTATTTTGGGTATGACAAATGAGAAACACAAAGAGGTGGAGAGGTAGAGAGTACAGATGAAATACTGGTGGAAGAATACAGAAATCTTTCAAAGTCATGACTGTGGTGTTTTGTCTGGAGAAAAGGAGGCTGAGTAGAGACACGCATAAGCACAAATATCACTGAAATCCAGGCACCTCATTTCCAAGCAAACTTGAAATAGCCTAAAAATTGTGACTGAATTTAACTAATACCAAACGCTTAAGGGCCATTGAAAAATGAGTCTGTGCCCAAAGTCTTTCATATCAGAGTAGCCTAACTGTTAATGACTCCAATTAAGAAGCAGTAGGATCTGTGCTCCATTTAGGCTCTTGAATACATCTATGTGTGCAAGCATGCATGTGTTTGTGTGTGTGCACATAGGCACATGTTCATCTTTTCTTTCCAAGCTTAAAATTTATTTGGATATGCTGCCCTTTAGAGAGAAAATCTCCCCAGGCTGTCCCAAAATGCATATTACTGCTCTGAATTAATATTTATATAACAAATTAACTCTGATCCTATCCAAAACTTGATAATGTGAGCTGGTGTTGGTATAGTTGTGAGCACTGCTGGAAGAGGCCAGCACTCTCCAGGAGTGTCCTATGGAAATATCTCCATCTAGTGGGTGTCACTGGGCTTAGGACACTTCTCTGCCTGTCCACTGTTTTTAGAGCAGTTGCACACCTGTTATTTTCCTGAGAGAAAACAGCAAAAGTAGGAACCTCCTATTATCTGTAAAGTTATTTCAGATTTCACATGGGTATTCTAAACACATGTATGATATTAAATATGGTCTTTCAATGACAGACTGCTCTGCTTACCTCACTACAGGATATACTGAGTCTATTATGCCTAAATATGCTAAAATATCTCTGATGGTTTGCCCAGAAGAGAGTTTTAAAAGAAGTGAAAAACACTGAAGATATATCCTTCCCACAGTTAAAGGTACTGCTTTCCTCAACATGTTTTACATAAGAAGGAGTTCATTGGTATTTTAGAGCTGGTATGTTTGTATGCATTACTGATTCATTATTGTCTTAAGGACAAAACATGAGAGAGTAATGTGAAAATACAGCATTATCCTGACGTGAGACTTGAATAGAAAATCCTGTATCTACTCTCTCCCCTGTCTTTTTGAGGGAGTTGTTCTTAGCTGGTGAAAAAAGAAAGTTTGTTCCTAGATCTACTAAACTTAGTAAGAGTTTTGACATGAATAGTGTTGGGGCTTAGTGAGGAATATTTCAGGAAGGAATACAACACAGCAAAACCTGCAGTACATTCAGTCCTAAAGAAAGCATAGTACTCATGTCATGGTCACCCAATTAATTCTTTCTTACTTGTCTTTCTCAGAAAGGATTAGTGTCTGAAGTAGTGTAATGGTTATTTAAAGATGGCTGAATAATGTAACGGCATCTCACTAATCAGCTGCCTGCTGCTGTTGTTTGTAAGCAAGGCTTCACTTTCCCCAGCATCCCATCCAGGCTAGGAATCTCTGTCTTAAATCCAGGCAGTAGCACATTCTGGGATTTTCACTAGAAGATGGGAAGGGTTTTTGAGAGGAACTATGCAGCACCTCAGGTGACAGGCACTGTAAAGCTAGCTCTCATCACACTTCTTAATACTCATCCTATTGTGAACACATATAGAACATACATAGTTCTACACACACACATATCCACATATCTGTTCCTAGGAATAGTTAAGATCCTTTCTCAATGAACACACTTCTAGGTATGTATTACTTTGTTATTCAGCTGGCTTGTCACATGTATGTATATTTTCTCTTCTCAGAAAGATTTCCCTCCAAACGGTTGACATTCCAATCTAGAAGATACTGTTTTGCTGTGTAGGGCTGACTGCTGTGCTTAGGAAAGCAGATTAACGTCACTAGCTCAAGACAGGCGCCATGGAGACAGGTGCTCTGCGTGTTTCTCCACCTAGTGCTGCCAATACACATTAATCTTGATCTGCAACATTCTTGCTATTCCAGTCCTGGGCCCCTCTCGTGCCAAATTTGAGAGTATGTTTGTTTATAGGTATAGCAGTGTTCCAGATGAAGCAGAATTCCTCATACTCACGTTCAGCTTTTGCTTTGTACGCTGCTGGCATGGTCTGCCTTGTTCACAGTGCCTGTCGTGAAGGGAAGGGCCCAGGCATGGGGCTGACTGGCAGTGAACTGATCCAATGATTTTACAGGATCTGAATGCCAAAAGCAAAGAACTCTGAAGTTAATCATTGCTTACCATGACTGACTCAGCCCCTCTAATCCTTTTCCATCCTCAGTCCTTGCCAGTGTGGCACTTGACCTGCTTCCTCAGGGCTGGACTATGTACCTCCATTGTGCATTGCACAGGAATCCAGTCTGGAGAGTGGAAATGATTCTTGCAAAGCTTTAGGCACCAACTCTGCTCAGACCAAAAGCTGTTGGAGGAAGGAATGATGCCTTTGAGCCCACTGGGCGTAAAACTTCATATCTCAGGCAGTTGATCACCCTTCCCTTCTTGTGTCTGCAGCAGAACTATTTTGTCTTTTATTCCCTTTTTGTGCTTGCAGCAGAATTATTTTCTCTTTTAAGAGAGGAGCATCCAGTTTCAGACAAAATGGACATTTGTAAGCAGGAGTTTTGCCGGCAGGTCTGGGAGCAGAGATACAATCTCCTGCCACAGCCACACCTGTTCTGAATCTACAGGTCATTTCTACTTCCTTTGATGCCATTCATTGCTTCTGGCAAAGGGATGAGGACAGCAGGACCCTGCTGAACGATTGATACATATCTGCTGCTCTGTATTAAGAAGTGATGTTTTTGTACCACTTAGGTTACACATTTTTAGGATATTCTGTTACCCACAACTTAATCCTTTCAGGAGTTTTCCACCAGCAGGCAAAATGGAATGATAGGTTTTGCTCCTACTTAGCTCACATTATGTACTCCTCCTAAGGAATGATATATGCCAAGTACTCATGATGGTTGCAAAGTGCAAGTTTGTCAGACTCCAACTGGACTAGCTAGGATGGGCTTCACAAAACAATCCCATGAGGTGACATCTGGATCTCTAGAACTGTTTCCCTTACTTTCCTGGTGTCACTTGTTAGCACACTCTACTAGCTCAGATGCAAGAAGCAGCCCTGCAGGAAACAACAACAACAAGCCACAGAAGTCTGTCCAAATGAAACATTCTCAACACGAGTATCTGCCTTGAAACAGTGCTGAGCTGCTTGGCCAGAGCATACTACTGGTATGCTGGGAGCAATAGCACCACTCTCCCTCTGCACTAACACTTGCATCCATAGTGGTGAGAAGACAAGTAAGAGGGACAATCCCTTTCCTTGTGGGACCCTGGTATATATTGTGTCCACTGGCATGAGATCTTACCAGAGACACACTTCATACAGATGGCCATCCTTCAGTACTCCCAAGGTTTTACTTGACTGCTCAACACAGTGAATAAAATTCAGCAGGGCCATTCTTTTGTGCAGAAGGTACCAGGAATTTACAACTGACACTTGACTCACAAGACGGAATAGTACACAGGACCATAAGACACAAGATCATGTTGCTGGTATTTTCAGTTTAAGCAGTAAAAATCTATGTCTTAGTTCCTTAGAGCATCCAGCTGGTGGTGCCAAATAGTAACTGCAAAGTACAATTCTCTCTGTATTTTGAATGGTTGGAATATAAATTGGATAAAGGCATCTTTACAGTTGTTTCTTAGACTCCTTTTAACAACTGTCCTTCTCTCTCTCAGTGAACCTACTGGTCTGCTTCTAAAAGGCAACTGTTGTGTGTTTATGCCTCACATGAGGAGATAGAATCCACTTTTGCTCTGATGTCTTTGAAAGCTCACTCTATGCATAGGGCATGGAAGATGTAGGTAGATAGATAAAGATGATAATCAGTGGAAGCTCAGGCCTGGGACACTTTGGCTTGGAGTCATATATTTACTACTTCATAAATCATAGCAAACCTTAAGAACACATACACCTGTTTTCTTGGGAGGTGACTATCTCTGTACCTGACATTTATATAACTTGTATGATCTGATGTCCTTCCAGGCTCTTGATGAGTCAGCCTGTGACCTTCTTTTTCAGTGAAGTTCAGTGGTTAGAAGTATTTAGCTTGGAAGAAGATACCTATTTTCACATTCAGAAAGGAGGAGCGAGGGGGCAGTGGTAAAGGAACACCATGTTATGTTTCATTGGCTAAACAGTGACATATAAAATGTGCTGGGGAGAATAGAAAATGTAATGCACCAATGACTGCAGCCCCAGTTTGTTTTCATTCTTTCTGATGTTTGATTATAAAGGTTAAAGCAGGGGAAAGGCAGTGCTAACCTACAGTGCTAGCTTTCCTATGGCTCTGTGCCACATAAGTCAGCACTGATTTCAAAGGGTCAGGTTCTCTGCTGGCAGAGAGGCAGTGAGGAATAAACACCAGGAAAGGCAGTTTTTACACCAGGGTCACAGATAGGGTTATTTTAGGAAGTGTTTTGCCCTCTTCTGGAGGGTGCCCACTGTTTCCATGGGCTTTCAGCTTCCCACTGAGAGATTGCAACAGACTGCTGCTTGCACAAGACATGACTATTGCTTAGATAGGCTGAGCTGATGGCAGAGGGCAAGTATGACCTGTCAGGGAGGGGAAAGTGTCAGAAAGGTGAGTCAGGCAGAGAGAGGCACGTGGAGAAGAGCACAACTAAGTCATGCTTCTTTCACTTGGGCTCCAAAACTGGTGTACTGGCAGCCAATGCAATTCATCCATTGTTATTAGATATAGAATTGTAGAAAAACCCCAATTTTCAGGGGTTTGTTTGGATTACTTTCAAGCAAAGGTTTGTTCAAACCCTTGAATTTTGCAGCAGGCATCCAGTAATGATAGAGGGGACTTGTATTTGTTTATCAAGAGTGAAATCAATACACAGGCACAGAAGACATTTTTAGCTGTGAATTTGCTGTGGAAGCTTCTCTGTGCTAGCAGAGTCATGCTGTTGTAAAATAGTTTGCATTTCATACCTTCAGCTTTACAGGCATCAGATCACTGCAGCCTAGAAGAAAAGAGTTGATACATTACACAACTGTTAGAAATGAACTGCAAAGCATAATAGGAAGTGAGAACTTCTGAAGAAGTATTCATACCAAAGGTTTCTAATACCAGTGAAAGTGGAGTTTTTGTCTGATTTATAAAATAGATAGATTTAGATCTATCCCCAGGCAGATTCCCAGGTAGAAAGGCTCATGGAGAATTAGATAATCCTTTTTAATTATCCAGTATTGAACCTAGAAATGACCAAAACTCATCTAGAGCCTGCCTGACGTTTTAGAATGTATTTTGTGTAGACATTTCTTACTCAGCTCAGTTTCTTCTCTCCCTTACAAAACAATACAAAATTTGTCAAGAAGTACAACTATATTCCAACAAATTAAACTTTCAGTGCTTTACACCAAAGAGGCCAAATGCACAGTCAGAATTGTTGAGGTGGCAAGGGCAGGGTAGCCTAGCTCAGCTAAGGGCTATGAACACTCATTGCTTAGCTCTTAAATGAAAGAGTAGCTTCTTTCTTTCAGCTCTTTTATTTCTAACCTCATCTTGGTGGTTGTTGTTATAGGTAGAAGCCTCACAGTAACTGCTCTCTGAGATATCCAGGTAGGTATCCTGTTTGATGATTTGGAGGGTGAAGGTAAAAATAAAAAAGGAGGCTTAGAAATAGAGGAGGAAAAACACTGTAATAGGCACTGGGTCACAGCAGAGTGCAGAATATTTGTGTCAGAAAAAAGACTTCTGTGGCCCAGGTCTCTGTCTTTTGCAGATGTACTTAACTTTGATTCAAGTCCTTTGAAGGTGATAGGAATGACTGGTTGTGGGTTAATTTAAGCTCATATCTAAGTCCTCAAATGCTGCCTGTTGCTAAGAATCAGGTCCTGTCAGAAGCCACCCTAACTTGTTTCCATTATATCTTGGATAGATATAACCAAGGCTGGAATTTGCTGAATGTTCCAGTTCTGACCTTGATTCTCAAACATCCCATTTAACTGCTCACATGATACAATTATTTGTAAATGTTAAATCTTTTCAGGATTATGATCTAAAGGAGCATTAGAGCCTGATCCAGCTACTTCAGAGGCCTGCCCTAGATTTGGATGATCAGTGTATGGGAGCCATATTAAAGGGATTAAAATGCTGCCAGTGCTTGCAGGAGATGCAGTTTTCCTAAAAGCACAGCTCAGTATTCCAGTGCTGACACATCCAGAGCATGGAATATAACAGTACACATTACACAGTGTATCTCACCATCCTTAGGCTAGCATAGCTCTGATGCTTTACAGTGGCTCCAGTAGCCTTCACTTTATTTATGCTTTCATAATCCAAATGCTTAACGGTGTAAATATTTCCTCTGTGGCTATACACAGAGAATGTATTTACTTACATGATGTGTGAGGCTATGTCATGGGGAACTGTGAAGTTTTTGCTAGTGTCAGTCTGAGATGGGTGGGTTACCTGCTGCAGCAACATGGAGACATTAGACAGGCTGCCATGGCCCTGTCCCACTGACTCTGTTACCTCCAGAGCTCTTCAGGAGACTAAGCTTTCTTCAGAGAGGGCAGCATTGCAGAACTAGAATTACAATTTCTAGCACTTCAGCTGCTTGTATATATTAGGTGTTTGAAAAACTTAATGGAAGAAAACATCAGAAAAGCCTTTTCCATTGCTGGTACAGAAATACTCTGGAGTCTTCTCTTTTCCTCTGTTTTACTTCTCTGCCTTCCTTGTATCAAGAGAGTTTGTTTTTTTCCACAGGTATGGCAAGCAGGACTGAGGAAATGATACAGGGAGAGATTTGGCACTTTTTTCTTTCACCAGCTGGCAGGAGATATGGGATGACCTACAATGGGAGAAGGATGCTCCCTGAATGTCTGTGGAGTATTGCTGAAATGTGAACCTGGGAAAAAAATAAAGTGGCCCTTTTTCTGCATATGAGAAATCTGCTAGTGAACCAGAAAGGCTGGAGGCCCAGTCAAAGCAGGTAACTTGCTAGACTAGAAGATTTCATGTATAAAAAAAACAAACCAAAAGAGGTGAGTTCCCTGTCACCATGGTTTGCAATTTATGGCAGGACTACAGCAGTTGTGATGTCTTGCTTGATATGATGATCATGATGTTATTGTGTTATATGACCATTCCATCCAAGCAGCTTTGCATCCATCCCAGAATGCACTGGTTCTGCTTAAGAGTGCTAAGGCAAAAAAAGATAAAGTATTATCAGTTCTGTTTGGTGGTGAAGAAAGTCAGGGCCTCTGATACAGCTATGCCACATGGACATGAAACATTGGTTGCAGCCAGAATGCAAGTTCCCTTGCCAGGTTTCAGTGTCCAGCTTAAGAATACTTTTCTCATTATGTGACATCATAATGACCAAACTGATATTAAATGGTATAAAATCATCATTCTTGCATAATGTCTTTCATCTCAGGATTTCAAAGCACTTTGCAATGACTTATCTGTACCTCTTAATCTAGTAATCACATGAGTAAGGTCTTCCTCACACAGAAGAGACATTTCTAAATATCAATCCCAAGACCAAAACACTGCTGGTTTGATATTAGTTCTCTTTAGAAGGAGGAGGACTGGCAACAATTGACTACTAGAAAAGAATGTTGGTACTAAGGTCTTCTAAATATAACCACTTACTGAATTTACTGACTTTTTTCTTTATATGGAGTTACTTTTCAGCTACAGTATCCTTTGGATTCAAGCTGTTGTATTTTTGAATCTTCCCATTGGAGAAGAGTATTTCAAGTATTTGAACATTTTCTTTTTCACCTCTGTAGCAGAGTGCTAAGCTTTGGCCCTGTCATCACCCGAGATGGCCTGAAACTTACCCACACCTTTATTTACTGTGGACTGGGTTGCTGTGATTCCTGCCAAACTTCCTGCCCAGGCACTGCTGTAAAAATGTTTTGATAGAATCAATATCTTGAGAGCAGAACTTGATAATATTTTTAAACTCCCAAGTCACCTTACTCTTTTACTGATCCTTTGCATCGTGTGAGCACATGCCACTCTTCATTCCTACTTTCAGTTTGTTGTCTGTCCAAAGATATATTTACAGCTTTGAGTGTAGTCCAGAAATTGATAGGATAGAGCTGAGATGCTGAAAGAATTTTTTGATCAAGTGGCATTTTTTCCAAATGGTAGGATACAATGGACTAAAAATAGCTATGTACCATTATTTAACCTGGGAGAAGGTATGGATCATGAGCTTCTGAGTACTCACTGAAAGACTGCTAGAGGCAAAATCAGAGGTGGGCTGCAATAAGAAAACAAATAATTGATGGTAATGTAATGAATACCATTTGACATAGCTTCATGTGTGGTAGAGCTTGACAATGGATGTGTAATGTGCATACCTATGTTGATCTAATGTATGATTCCATGATCCTCAGGACACTGGATATTCTGATCTAAAAAAAAAGAGAGAAATGCAATTTTAAATAGCTAGTTAATTGATAATCTGAAAAAGTCACTACAGGAGAAGATTAGTTAGAATTATTTCTCTTCCTCCCAAGAATTTGTTCTTGCTCTGGTGAAATGCCATGTTTTTATCAGAGTCAACATAGAAAATGCTGACTTGAAGTCACTTGTAAAACCTGACCTGAATAATTTGATAAGGCATGATAACTTGAGTAATATGTGTGTGTGATTGTTAACAGCCAGTGCTTATGGAGGAAGAGTCTAACAAAGGATAATTTATTTGTTTAATCCAAGAG
Source organism: Bucco capensis (assembly GCA_013396975.1). Classification (NCBI taxonomy): domain Eukaryota; kingdom Metazoa; phylum Chordata; class Aves; order Piciformes; family Bucconidae; genus Bucco; species Bucco capensis. Next base: position 1,410,572 of record VWZO01020258.1, on the reverse strand, counting down.
TTAGCATTTATCGTAGCCCACAAGTAAAGGAAAAGATGACTGTCAGTTCTACAATCAAGCAGAAGAAACACCCTAAATTTGGAAGCAGAAACTAGATACATTCAAGCCGCAAATAACCTGCAGCAGCAGGGTTTTTTTATTCTGAGGCAGCTAGTTCTTGGTGCAATATTCTTGGGTACACAGAAGCTTCATTAATACTCAGTCCCTTTTAATAAACCCTGACAGACTAAAATATTTCTAAAATGGGTACTGTAAGCAGAAAGGTTGTGGTGGAAAATTAACAGCTTGTGTTAGATAGGAAGTAAAATTGAATGATGATAAACTTTTTGTGTGTGTGAAAACATGCTCATGCTGCATCCCTTCAGGGCAGGAGGCAGAGTTCTCTCTGAGACTAGGGAGGCTTTTTCAGGGCCAAGTTAGGGAAGAAGCTTTAATGTGACTTGTCACTTTGGGAAATCTTCTCTCCCTCCTGAGTAAATCAGCAGCCTGTGGGTGACAAACTTCCCAATTTATTACCTGAGTAAGAGCCTCTAAGTCTGTGCTGTTGGTGCTTCTTTTAGAGCTATTTCTGGTGTAATTGACAGATGCTTGCTACTTCAGTGTTTCTTAACCAAAGGCCAATTGATATATTACTAGTGTATTTTCCCTGCTATCCTTGTATGTTTTTCAGCTGCTTTTGAGACCCTTTGCTGGAGTGCTGGCTGTGAAAGTGAGCGAACAGCTTCTGCAGCTGAAAGGCCAGCAATGATAGCACTGGAATGTGACCTCAGGCATTTATCAGGATGACATTGGCTGTCAGATGATATGGCATTCTTATTTTTCCAGCCACTTTTGGCATGGAATCAGGTCAGTTCAGGATGGGGACATATATTGCCATGCTTAGTTAGTTAATATGAAATAGGTTTCATTTCAAAAGCCCTCTCTTGTGTGTAGATATTTAGCATGTTACTCTGTCAGTTCCAACCTGGTTTAAAAGTCTGCTTGAAAGAAACCCCTGGGATTAGAGAAAGGCTGAGTATTCTCTCTGAGAAAAAAAAATGGAAATAAGTGTCAAATGAGGATCATTTTCTTGCTGAAGATCATGGGTATTCTTCTGCTTAGTAGACCAAGGTCTCATAAACTGCAAGTGATTATTCCTTCCTGCCTTAGATTTGTGAAGTACCTGAAACAATAACAGAAAATGAGCTGTTATCTAAGAGACAGATTTCTGAGTAAATGATGTTACTTGGGTGCAATCTTAATAGCCTCCTTCATCCTACATGGCACTGAAAATAAAGGAGGCACGTGTTTGGTGGATAGACTGAGTGTGAAAGCTGGGACTGTATGTCAGTTCCCTTCTCAGCCTGGACCCTGGCTTGCACTGTGAGCAAGTTATTTCCTCAAGCCACAACATCCACAGCTGCATAACAGGGCAAGACTCAAGAGTCCTTCAAACAAAAAATTGTCCTTTCTAATGCAAATTCTGTTATTTCTAGGAAGTAGTACAATTTCTACACATTAATGATCTTGAAAACAAGATTCAGTTTGAACAGTAGGTTGACTCATCAGTCAAGTTTTGAGCATGCTCAGAGTTTTCTCCCTAATTTTGAATCCTGTGTTTGGGAAGTGCCTGAACTGATTGGCTGAGTCATTTTCTGGTGATTAAGTGCTATGTCTCAACAGGAAACACACTGCAGAGGGCTTAAGGGAGTTTATAAATAGAAAATGTTCTGAGGGAAAATCATTGCTCAGAAAGCAAATTCTACTGCTACACGACTGCTTAGATGTCATCTGTTGGACAGGACCAGTATTTGTCATGGAAAATTCTATTTCTTTAAAAAAAACACCCCACTTTAATTACTTAATACTATTTCATTACATATTTATCTTACTCAGATGAATGTGAAGGGACAGTAATCACTTTTAAACTTCAAAACAGACTGCCTTGAGAGCTGGCCTTTTGTTTTGGCAGAAGACAACTCTTCAGCTGTGCTTAGTTTCACAGGTGTGAATGTATGACTTTTAAATAACCATGGAAGGGCACTTGAAAGGAGTTCCAGTTCCTTGAACAACATGGAGCAATCACATGGACTAACTCTGCTCAACAGGATTTCCCCTGGGAACGTGGCAATTGTTAGATGTCTTCATTTCAGCTACTGTGACAAGCACTTGTGCCCAGGCTTTTTCTCCCCAAGAGCTGCTCTTACCAACAGGAGAGTTCCAAGTGGTTTTTCTTTTGGTGTATTCAGGCTCCTCCTTCACCAGCTGCGATCTGATATTCCAAACTCCAGGTATGCATGGGCAGGGAGGGTGGAGGGATGCCAACTGCCCTTGTGACAAATTTGCAGGTGCATGGGACTTTTCTTTTTTTTTTTAATTAAAGAATACCTTTTTATTTTTTCCTCCTTGCACTGAGGCTGGGAAGCTATTGGCAGATGGTGCAACTCTGACAAGGTCTCTCTTGAAGCTGTGCTTCTTTATTTGAAGTTGCTAATGTGACATGTTTAAATAGAAAATAAAAATATTTTACAGGTTGTCAAGAACAATATTGCTTTTGCTGTCATCCAGTGAGATTATGTGAGCTAAGAAAGCCCAAGCAACAGAGAGGAAGCTGTTAAACCAGCCTTAGTGCTAAGCTGGGAGCTGGGGGCAATTCATGAAGTGGCACTTCCTCATCAAGCACTAAGCCAATGGCCGAGTGGTGGTAGAAGAGGTGGTGGTGTGGAGGCTGGACCTTGGGCAGAGACAGCAGCAAGGGCTGAACTACCTGCAACGTCTTGGAAATCTCCAAAGCTTGCAGCAGGGAGGAGAATCACCATGGCCCTGCTGCACATGCAGTCACAGCGTGTCAAATGCTTGTGCCAAACCTTCTTTGGGTCTGCGCGGTTGGCTGGAGCACTTGTCTTCACTCATGAGCAGCGCTGGAGAGGGAGCTGTCCTCTGAGCCACTCCCAACGTGGCAGAGGGGTTTTGGTAGCAGGCCACATCTGTATGGCACTGCTGAGCTCCTCTAGGAGCAGGCTTATGGAAAACTGGCCATGCTGGAAGGGGGCCAGTTTAACTGGGAAAACTGAAATTGGCCAAGCTTGAACAAGAGGTAAATGGCTATAGGCCTCATTTAAGAAAAGAGGGATGAAAGGCTGGAAACAGCAATATGCTGCTTTCTTCTGTGATCAGACAAGAAAGAAAAAAATTTCAGAGCTGCTGGAGCTGGATATAAAGTAAAAAATCTGAAGTTGCAGTGGGTAGTTAAAAAGCAATAGTAGTTAAAAATCAAGAACGTATTCCTGAGTAGAAGTTTGAGAACACTGTTTTAATTTTTATCCAGAAAGAATTCCAGTCTTTTGAGGATAATTTTCCTAAGGTTAAGATAATGATTAGAGACATATAACTCACAACTTTGTAACACTGGGTTTAGGAAAAAGTGGGTTTTTTGTGTCTATACTGAGGGTAGCCTATCAATGCCATGAATAGCTTTTTATTTAGCAGTGCTGTTTAGATTTAGATTTAGATTTGCTATGCTGTTATTTGGCCTCTGGTGAGGACTGTGGAATCCTCCCTTTTAACATGTCTTCATCTTCTTTTTGTTTTGGTTTTTATTCCAGTTGAGTGAGGTCAGAAGAAAAGTTGTTTATTGGTTTAAATAAGCACAGGATGGACTCCAGTGAAAGGTAGGAGGCTGGATGAAATTTTCTTTCTCACCAGTAGTACTAAAAAATATACATATTTCACTGAGCATAAACTCTTACCTCCTGAACCATGATGCCAACTGAGTATTTTTGAACAAAGTTGATTTACATATGCAACTATTGGTAACACAAATCAGATTGAAATGCAAGCCTACAGGGAAACCAAATTTTTATATCCATCAACACTTTTGTTGCTGAACTCTATATAACCATAATGTGCACAATTCATGTGGAACCCACAGTTCTCATTGACAGTACCCTTTGGAAATCAACATTATCTTGAGGAAAGATTAAATGTGAGAGTAAAAATGTCAGTGACATTAATTGGCATTTCCTATAGAACCCAGAGCATGGAAAGGAACCTTAGAAGTTGTAATTATACATTGGCCAGAGTCCTATTTATGACATGAGAGTGAAAGTCATATTTCTTCTTCTTTACCCATATCATGAGTTTACATTTTAGTTGCACTGCAATAGTCTCCAAGGACATCATGGAGACATTTCATGTTTTTATATAAATATTGATTGTAAATGACATTAAACATGCAGAACTCTTGTTTCTTAGCAACCTTTTTTCAACAAAGGGCTGTTGAATACATGTAATTTATCTATTTTATGATGTCAAGACAGACAAGCAATGTACAACAGGCCAAACTGACACCCAGCAGTTGCTGATTGTTTTCTCTTATCTCCATAGAGCAAATTAGAAACATTTGTGTTGGATAATCTTGAAAAAAAAAAAGACTACAGCTTCTTCCTAGCTTTTCCTTCCTGGCTAAGCATGAAAATCTCCCAAAGTAAACTCTGGAATTGCCAAAGGAAGTACCCCCTTGAATGAAAAAAAAATAAAAGAAGGGAAAAAACAAAACCAAACCAAGAGAGATTTAGCATTAAACTTCTGACATGGGTTGGCTCATGCATGTGGAGTCACATTTAGTAAAGAAACAATTACAGTAGCACAGACTAACTAGAAGTGTGTACCTGAAAAATGAAGAACATTGATCTGTGAAGCTAGAAGCATGGCAATTAGAAGTGTTGTGGTTTCATCCCTGAGCTAAGCAAGTATGTCTGAGTGTTCAGCTGTCTGAGAAACAGTCATTTCCCTAAAATATCACCAGAGACTCTCTCTGTACTCAGACTTATGATGGTCCTCACTGCTTCAAACTCTGCTTCAAACTCTCTCATTCTTCCATTCAAGATGCTCAGGGAAGGCTTTGTTCAGTAACACCCACAAAACACAACATTTAATTAAATAAAGTCTCTTTATTTAATTTTAATATGCTCACATCAAAGCATCTGGAAAGTGATCTTTGTCTCTGACAGAAGGTTTCCCACAGACAAGAAATGATCTCAGGTTCTTGTTGGCAACACCTACAGAATGGCTAGTTTGTACTGAGCATGTATTTACAGGAGATTCCCTTTCTTCACTGGCAGTCACATTCTAGCAACTATTTTCATATAGGTGTTTGCTTGCTCCACAAGTGTCCTATGTTGTGGTTGGGTGTTTTGTTTCGTGTGTTCCCCCCATTTCCTCACGATCTCTATCACAGATCACTAGATCCCTCTCCTTTTCTCCTGATACAACCTGAAGCAACCTAGCTGGCTCTTCTGCAGTGTGACAGTTACCGGCTCATGCAGATGTTTTAGCACCTAACAAAGCCAAAGCTGTTTACCAACTGTATGCAGCCTGGAATCATTTGGCTTGAAAGACTGCGTGTTAACATAAATTTCTTTGTCACTTTAGCTGATATTTAAGTTTCACTTTTCTCTGCAAAGTCTTAATCTGAAATCAGGTATGACCAAACTCCATGTACCTTTTCCGGGAAGGTGTTACACAGCAGGGCAGGAAGGAAATCTTATCAGCTTGCTTGGTTGGCTTTACAGAGTCGTTTGTCAGCAGAAACCAAAGCAACACAGCTGCAAGTGCTAGCTAGGAAAATGAGGCCTGATGCAAAGCCTATTGGAATCCATGCAAAACAATGTTTAATTACTTGATCCTTTTCTCTCTGAAGTCAGAGAGATGTTGATGTTTATTTCAGCAGGAGAAGTAGCTCTGCCTTTGATACTCTCTATCTGTTTCTCAGAGCAGTGACTTCTGCAAATCAAAGCAGAATCAAAACTGTATCTGAGCACACAACCCCAAATGTCAGAAATGAAAATATATCTGTGGAATAAAGCCTTTAGGGCACTGAGGACTCAGCATGAATAAAATGAAGACTTTTAGTGATATTCCTTAGGGGAAAAAAAAGATCCAAATATATCCCTGTGGAAGACTAAATCTTTACACAATTGACTAAAAGATTTGCTACAAGGACAGAAAAAAATGCAACTTGTTCTACCTTTCTTAATGTCTGCCTTATTTGATTATCTGTTAAATCTTCTCAAAAGTCAAATACACCTTACATAATGATATGTGCTCCAAGAGAAGTTTCAAACTTCTTAAGGTTCTAATTGTCACTTTTCAGAATTCAAGAATGTTTCCATGATTTGTAATTATAACATCCCCAGAGATGGTAGGAGGTGAAATGACAGAGATATGACTCTGCTGCAGGAATAAATACAGGATTATCATTTTATGCCTTACTAAAATGAGAGTTATCCCAGAGAGTGAGAAACCTACATCTATCTCCTTTTTGTCAAAATAGAAGAGAAAATACTCACATAGGGAAAAAAAAACACCCAACTAAAATAATCTTTCTCTCACACACACCCCAAACCCAAACAACAGAGTATTTGCATTGAAAAAAGGAGGACTAACATTGCCAGCCTGGGCTGTGTTGCTGTCCAGGTGTGTGTTAGAGCTGCCCTCCTAAAGGATAGAGACACAGGGCAGATACAAAACCTGGCCATTCTGTGCCCTACTGCTGCTTCTGCAGCAGAAGCATGACTGCATGAGAAATTGCTGATATTAGGAAGGTAGGATGATGAAGGACCCATCCCCAAATTTCCCTAGCAAAGGAACTTGTAGTTATCTGTGGGAAGAGGGCTAGAAAATGAGCTAGGTGTGTTTTGTTGGTACTGCTGTCTGGTCTTTTTTTAATTAAGACACAAGAATCCTGTGGAATAGTTTAAATATTCATTATTTACCAGCAAACCAAAGTGTTTTGAACTGTTGCTCAGTTGGCATGTATAAAGCTGTTAATGTGCTTAGAAACTTGAACAGAAATGTTGCTCAGAAGGTGTCCCACACTAGAATAGTCCTATTATATGCCAAGGGTATTATCTGATACATTCAGGATTGGGTAGGAAGGGCTATTTCCTGCACATGTGGTAAGAAAATCCAGCTATTCCAGGCTCCAGGAAAATTATATGCTCCCACATGCTTCCTTCCCTTAGATCTATTTTCTTTTCCTCAATCTGTAAAGTCAAGTTCCTTTAAAAGAACCACACTAATGGCTTTGTATGATCATTTAAGGCAAAAAGCATTACTGAAGGAAGAGAATGTGAAAAATTGGTGTATAACTACTGATTCTCACTGGAGGTGAATGTAATGACAAGTGTCCAACAGCAGGAAAATACCTGTGCTACCCATAATGGCCTTTGAAGTAGCAGAATGTCAAGGTTTGACCATCATAAGCCCCTCTAAGGTAAGGAAGTCTTATTACCCTCACCTTATAGATGACAAACTGGTATGAACCATGTATGTGTGAATTCTCCAAGTCATGAAGGAGATGAGTGGAGGAGGAGAGAGTTCAGCATGGTCTCCTGAGACCCAGGCAGCAACACACAAACCAGTCAGCCTCTTTTGTATAAAGCAGTTTGGTTAACTTTGAAGAAATCCACAGTTAACCAGAAAAGATCAGACAGGTTGTTTAAATACCACAAGAAGGGCTTTTATTGTCTTGGCCATGTAGATAGCATTACATTTACAAGAATCTGAATAGATAGGCTTGCACATGTCAGGAAAGGGAGTGCTCCACATGATCAGCCAGAGTGAGGGGATGAACACCTTATAGTGGAGTTACGAGGTGTGGCTTTATGCTAGTTGATAAGGCTGGATGGTTTTGATAAGGGCTATTTCTTATTCCTTTTTCCTATCTTTTCAACTAGGGAGAACAGGCTAGGACTGAAGAAAAAAAAAGCAACTTACAAAGCAGCTGTACTGTTAATAGGTTAGGATCTTGGTCTCCTCTGGCAGGAAAGGCTGTGCAGCACCCAGGGAAGTTGCTGTTTCCTTTTATGGCTGCGTGTCCCACCCTTCACGCAAGGGTTAGGGTAGCCAACAGAGCCACATGTAATGCCAAATTTGTGTTTCTTGATTAGTGTTCATTAATCTAATCTTCACTGCAGTGTGTTCATCTTAGCCCAGAGTGATTAGGCTGAATCTTAGTGATGTTCTCCTTTGGAGAGAGGTAGGTGTGACTGAAGAAAGAGTTTCTTAATTCTGGTTAAGTAACATCTAATGAATGCTGAGGTTTTTATCAAACCTTTCGGTTAGTAGATATGACCTTCAGCTGCAGAGCATTCTTCCCTCCCTGTTGCAGTGTTTCAAGTGAACATTTTCCCTTTTTTCCATAAAACTGTACTTCTACCTTAGGAAGATGCTGTTATTGTTGGTAAAAGTCATGGAGTGGCAGTGTAAGTGCCGTTAGTTACACTACCTGTCAAATCTTGACCTTTCTTTCCAGTAGTTTTCTGATTGCTTGCTGACCTACGTCTTGGCTCTCCTGAATATATGACAACCTTTAAGCTTCCTCAAATAGAGAACCTAAACAGACAAAAGAAATGGTTTCTGAGTTCCCTATTTCACGCTCTCCCGGACGTGCTCACACGCACATATATGACTTCCCCAATTGACAGGTGGCATCTCCTCCACCACCCTCTCGGTGCCTCCGCTGAGGGCCGGACCCGCAGGTGAGCCCTTGCCTCCAGCCGGGGCTGCGGCACCGGACACGGCCGGTTCCGTAAAGCCACAACGGGCTCTGGGGAAAAAAACCCAAAACCCACGGCGAGGGACGCCATGCACCTTGCTCTAAGCACAAGGGCGCCCGGCGGAGGCTCGCAGGAGCTGGGGCAGCCTGCCCGCCCGCCTCGGCCCCGCCCCGAGCCGCCGGCCCCGCCCCGAGCCGCCCGGCGCCGCGCCGAGCCGCGGGCAGCATGTGGAGGGGCGCAGCGGCAGCTGGTAGGTCCGCGGGGTGAGCGGAGCAGGTGCGGTGCGAGCTGGGCTTCTCGCGGGGTCTGTGGCCGGAGGGTCCCTCCAAGGGTGTGAGGGTGCTCAGAGCAGGACTGTCCCTCGGCGAGTGGTGGCGTTTGGGACCGTTCCGTCCCTTCGCAAGGCGCGGACGTCCGCTGCCAGGGGCCGGTGCCCGGGGCTGAGTGCTGGGGCTGCCTGGCGGGTGCCCGGGGCTGAGCGCGGAGGCTGGAGCCGGGGGGCTGCGGGACCAGTGTGCCTGGGGCTGAGCGCGGGGACAGCGGGGCCAGTGTGCCCGGGGCTGAGCGCTGAGCGCTGGGGCTGCCGGGCCGGTGCCCGGCCGGTCGTGGGGCAGATCACTTTGCCGGATGGGCTGGGCGTTCCTGTGCGGCTCTGTTTCTCGGCGGCTGTGGTGCCTTCACAGCCGAGAGCTATACCTGCCCCTGCGCGTTTCGGTCTCGCGGGTAAGCCTGTGGGCTCTCTCCGGTGCTGTGTCGGAGGACAACGAAGGGGGAGCAACAGTAATCTTTAGCTTCGTGAGTACCCAGCGACTAAGGCAGCGAACTACTTTCGAAACGTGTTACAGCACTGAAATGAGCTATTAGTTTGGACGCGTCTTAATGAGCGTGTTAATCAGCATAACATCCTTCTCTGCGCACCTTTTGAACTAATTGAATATGGCATCTGTTGGGCTTTTCTTTGTGCTTTGAAGTAGCTGTTAACCTGTGATAGTAATTGTCTTGTCATGTTCATTACGTTTTTAATGTGTAAATTCAGCATGTGACTTGAATTCAGGTAGTTGGCCCAGGGTTGGCTGGAAAAGCGATGATTGTAGATTTATTTGTCCCTAGGCTTATAGGGTTGAACCAGTATCAAAAAGTTTCAAATTCTCTCTCAGGCTTATCAGGAAAGATCTGGAGGTCCCTGTTGACTTTCAAAATTGTTTACAATTGGCAACCTTGCTGGTCCTTTCAGCCAAAATGAGATCCGAGTGTGGAAACCAAACTGCATTCTTGTATCTAAAGATGGTCCCTGCAGGTCAAAACTGAGGCGTGTTGGCATGTCCAGGAAACTTCATAGCAGTGCAGACGTTTTTCTTCTTTACTCTAAATCTTGGTAGGAAGATGGAGGTGGAGCAGTGGAGTATCATGCTGCCAGGCCCAGCTGGGGTGTAGCTTGCCCCCTCTCTGACTCTGCCATTGGTTTTGAGGAAGTTCTTAATCTCTCTGTGACTCAGTGTCCTAATCTTTAAAATGCCTTAATAAGACTTGTCACACTTGCCTCCCAGGGATATTAACATCTAATTGATGTTCATGAAGTGCCTTGATCTGGACGAAAAGAGGGCATCTTGCTTCCTTCATTTTGCCAGTCTCTGTTGGTTGCTAATTATGTTACATGGGTGGAAAACAGATTTTCCAGCACCCAAACTGGAATTCCTGTCTGTTACCATTTATACAAGCACTCTAAGTAAGTGTATGTCTGTGTATGCTTGGAAATCTGGGTATTTCTGTAAATACATCAGTGGGTTTTATCCCTTCTGGAGGGTGCCTATTAAAAATGTATTTCTGAAATACTGTACTGAGGCATCAGGAAGACTTTGCTCCTAACTCTAGAGATTATACAGCATTTGTCTCTGTGTATTACGAGGTCAGTGAACGTTTTAAGACTGAAAATTGTGTTGACTCACTTAACAGATCCTTGATCTTAGTCTTACTCAGGCTGAATCTTATGTTCAGTCTCAGTTTTTGTCATACTTCACTTTAGAAGCTGGAAAAATGTGCAAGCAGAGAACTGTAAAACTGTTGAAAATATGAGTTGTCTTTAAAATACAATTTATCTTTGTAACCATTTTACTTGCTGCCCGAAGCAGTAATTAGCCACTTTCCTCCCCTGGCTTGAATCTCAACCCACCTCCTCCTTCTGGCTGCTGCCTCTCCCCCTTGGGCAGATAGCAGAGTCTGCAGGACAGTAGTGCAGGGCTGGGGTGATGGGGCCACCAGTGACTAAAGCTGCTGTGAATGCACACCCTACTTACAGCACAGGCATGGTGGTCTTTTTCAGCTAAAGCTGAGAAATTCTCAGTCCTTTTCCAACATCTTGATTTCCTCAAGTGACATGACTTTTCCTGCCCTATCTATAAAACTAAGTGAATTCTCTGCAAACTAGTAAAGTATCTAGAAATGAGGAGTTTTTTGTTTGAGTTTATTTTCTGTTTTGTTTTTATTTTAGTTGACTTATTGGTGCCCTAAAGATGCACAGCAGTAAAATATCCCTGGTATCAGGGTGGTGGTTGCACTGCTGTTTTTGAGGAGTTCAGGTTTCCTTCACTTTTGTCTAGAATCTAGAAGTAAGTATAATATGGAAAGGTTTTGGGTTTTGGGTTTTTTTTTAAGAAATTCTGGAGCAGAGTTTTCTTGTCTGGTGTCCATGTCCCATTTCATATGGAGATGAGAGAGACTGGTTTGTTGTTTTTTTTTACTGGATGTGTTCTATGTTTTCTTAGACTTAAAGAACAAGAGAGTTGATTGCTCTCCAGTTTCTCCATGAGTATACTTTAAGACTCTCACCTCTTTTAGCATGTACCTTGTATCAGCTCCAGCTGTCTCACTGCTCTGGTATTTTATAATTGGTATCTTGAAAACTCAAGGGAAAACTTTCAGATGCTATGTATTTCCCATTGGGACTCTTCCACGTGGCTGTAACATCTGTTGTGAGTCCTTGGTGGTATGTATCTGTTCCTCAGGAGTCTCAGTTTGATTCCCCTGGCATCAGCAGAAAACCTCTTGTTTTCTAGTGGCAGAAGCTTTGCTGCTTAGGGGCATAGTGTGCTTTGATTCCCCTAAAGCAGAGACAATGTCAGATGGCTGAAGTTGAGGTCTGCCTCCCTGTATGGTCATTGTGTTCTCTCAGCTTGCTTGCATGTTGTGTACAGAGCCAAGGAGCCTCAGGAAGGCTGAGGAGCAGCATTGCATGGCTGTACAGGCACCCTGGCATGAATGTGTCTGGATAATATATGTGTAGCTGTATAATATACATTTAGTGTATGCATTTTGTATGTGAGCAAATTGTTTCTTTGATGCACCTTCTCTTTGCAAGCTGTTGCTGTGTGAAGAGCCCATTAATTTGAAAGATGCAGCCTCTGCTCTGTGTCTGGCAGCCTGGCTGCTAGGGGTGGCACACTGTTTGCTTTGCTCATCACTAGGACCAGTTTTAGAGGTGTTTATGCTGCAGATTGGCTCCTTCAGAAGTGCTGTTAGGAGTGCAGGGGATTCCAGTACAGTACATTGTGCTATTTCCAGCCAATACAGATATTGTACATGAGGCCTATGAAGTGTCCACTGATTCAGTGAGTGTGCAGACACACAGTTAATATTGTATTGTGACACATTCTGGAAATTGCTGGGTTTATTTTTGACATGGAGACGATGACTAAGAATAACTCTTTCATCTATGCATAGTTACATTTACAAGCAAGTAAAAACTTCCCTAAAATGTTCTTTAGTCAGATTTAGACTCTTAGTTCCATGAAAGGAAAAAAATTCAGACTGGTGGTTGAATTTGAGCTGCGTGTGCTATCAAGCCCTCTTCCTGCTCTGAGCTCATACCCCCCACCCCCATCCCCCTTCTCTTTGGGGTGTTTGTTATGTTTTATTATCTCTTCCAAATCTTTGTGGGCAGTTTACTGTGTGGAGAGGGGAGCAAGAGAAACCTCATCCCATGCTGGGAAAGGTAGACCCTACCACAACCCAAATTTTCATAGACTCTACTGCCCTAGCTTATATTTAGTTCAGGTTCTGATTGATTGTTTCTATTTCAGTGTTGCAGTAAAGCTGATGTAACTAGGAGGAAACTTGGGTTCATTTCTTCCTGCCTTTTTCCCCCTAGAGCTGTGTTGTTAAGAACTGGTGAGGAGAGAGTAATTTTGAAGACAACCCATGGGTTCAGAAATCATCTACCTGTCTCTTGCTGCATTTTGTTAACTGATCTCCAAAAGCTTCCTATTTGGGGTCTGATGGCTTATTGAATTGTGTGATGGGAATATGTAGATGAGATTTAAACATTTTTTCTTGTTGCTGGCATCTCATCTGCACTGGTGTGGACAAATAATACCAGCAGCATCTCCACTTGCTGTATTCAGCCCAGTGGGTATTACCAATTCAGCTTTTAAAATGACTGTGCCTGGCACTTTAAGTGTGTGTTGTGGAGTTTTGGCTTCCTAAAAAGCAGGTTCTTTGGATCTGTTAGTCCATGATAAATCCTTCTTAGACCTTTTAAGCTTGCAGCTTATTGCCTGTGTAGACTACAGGAACACCAGAGGGTATTACAGTTTATCCTTCTGGGGAACTGCCAGAGCCAAGCAACAAAACAGAATTTCCAAAGCCATGTGAAATTTTGGTTGGGACTATGCAGGGGTGTTTTAGAATCAACTTTAAATAGTCTTATGGTAATTCAGTTACTTATCAACTCTTCAGCATGTTTTATGGTAGGTCTTTTTTATATATAGTGTTACTTTTGAAAGACTAACTACCTTAAAATATTTAGTTCAGATAATATTTTACCTTTTTTTACCCGAGCAGACAACTCCAGTAGCTGATTGAAAGGCTTTTAAATCTTCCAAGGCATTTTTTTCCTAATCATGTGCAAATTGTGTGTGATGGAGTCCAGCAGAAATTATTAATGGTTTCGATAATATCAAAGCAGGAGGTGGAGCAGGAGCAGAAGATGACATTTCCCTTCTTTGGGAAGACTTGCATTTGGCAGGTAGTGGAATTCTTTTCTGCATGTAATTGGATGCAGATATATTGCAGTAACTCTAATCTGTGTTATTGGCTGAGGTGAGTCCCATCTGTTAGTGGTGTTAGGGATGTACAATACCCTTGGCCTCTGAACTTGTGCGCATAGGGAGCACCACAGAAGGATCCAGAGAAACAAATGCAGTTTCAGAAGGCAATTGCTGAAAGCAAGGGAGAAATTCATAATGCAGTGCACTGTTCACTGCTGACACCCTTCCCAGCTGAAAAAACCCTCTGGTTAAACATTAGCCTTAATGAACTTTACAAGATCCTGAGTAGTTTTTGGTTTCTGCTTACTCATGAGATCAGCTTCCCTTCCTACAGGATTATCTACTGTATATGCTTGTTATCAGGCTGGTTTGGATGGATTTTCTTTATGCCCTGTCACCTTGTGCTGAGCTGGGGAATAATTTTAAGTAGCAATCTGAGCTGATTAGTAGAAAATTCAGGGCTTGGTGTTGCAGGAAGTACTTGGACTTGACTTCATGGTAGCAGGTGTGTAATCAGTGCAGGAAAATGTTCTTGTAATCATTGGACCCAAGCTGTGGATCTGGCACAGTATATACTTGTACACTTGAATCACCATTGCTTTTCTCCTGTTAGTGGTTGTAAAGGAGTGAGCATCCTGAGACCTTTCTCCAGGTCTCATTTCTATCCTAGTTGGACTGAAGGAACTGCTGATGGAATGTGGTACTTGGGGTTGGATCATTTCTATGCATTGAGCCTCTCTCATATCTGAACTCCTAGCCTTCTGCTTGGTGTTTGGCTTTCCCTTTCATTGAGTGCTACAAATTCCTTTGGTTGCCACCTATGCAGCCAGCTGTTTCTGTCAGTTCAGGAAATTGCTTCAGGAAATGCACAGCTGTAGGGACAGAAGAACACGGAAGTTTAAAGCCATTTTTCAGAGTTTCGCTTCATTAAGATGAATGAGAGTGTAGGTGCCTCTCATTTCTTTCTATGGATTGTTAAAAGGAACAGCTGACACTCCTCTCTAAGACTTTGTGTCCAGAACATTAATGTGGCTGAATGAATATCAGAAATGTGCACGTGTTTTAGGGCTTGGGAACATGCTCCATAAGTATGGACTGTTGGTTCATATTCCAAGCTGAATTTGGTGGATGCAACCAAATGCCTCTTGCTGTAATTACTCTCTGAAGCACTGCCCTTACACCAAGTCAACATTAGGTGTCCTAGAAAATGCATTAGAAAGAATAACACTTGCATCAGGAATGGAACACATCCAGTTCAGACAGTGAACCTGTTAAGACCAAGAAAACCATCTTTCTCTTCTGATGGGGGCTGGATGTGAGAGGGAAGAACCATTTGAGTGGTTGACTCTATTTCCTGGAAGTGACTAGCACACATTTTCAGTGTGTAGAACTCAGTTTGTGACCTGCTTCCTAGTAAAAGTCTCTTGAAGCAGGGCTTGGTTTGAATCTGTTGCCTGCATTCCTGACACACAGCATTGTGTGATGCTATCTTGTCCCAGAGGCATGCAATGTACCAGGATATATAAATAACTGTGTATGCCAAGGGTAATTTGAGACAATGTGCCAAATATTTAATGAGGTGCAGGGTCTTGTCCTGGGTACCTGGTATATATTTGGGAGTAGGTGTCAGTATCATTTTCAAGATAAATACAGAATAGCTTACAGAGGGGAATGGCTTTTTTCCCTTGGGAGCATCGCTTCTCCCCTGGAGGTGGACTCAGCAGGATGCCGACCTTGGGCAGTTCAGCATGTTTTGTGCCTAACACAGAGCTAAGGTATCCTGGAGCAGCCCTGCGAAGGAGAGGTGGCTTTGGGAGGCAAGAAGCAGCAGATGAAAGAGGAACCATGTCACGCACCGGGAGCTTGGCAGAGGCCTGGCTGTGGGTGGCAGAGGTGGATGCTGGCCCCTTGCTCAGAGGAGGGAGTTTCTGTCTGAGCTTCCTTCTGATCTGGGAATGAAACTCCACAAAGGGGAGTTTTCCTCGGTGTGTTTATGTGGGAAAGAAGATCCACAAGGTCTTATCTTACACTTGCCTATGCAAAAATGCAAAGGACCAGGGTTGTTTTCTTTCTCTCGATTTTCTCTTTTACTGAGGGAGGAGCTGTGATTGTTTCCTGAATGCATGCATGTGGAGGACTCCAGCAATATTTCTAATGCTGTTTGATAACATATGCAGAAGCTTGATAATACCAGAAGGCTGCCTTGTGCATCCCATTTCATTTGAAATCTCAAGCCAGTATAACTAAACACACTGGCTTCTGCCAAAAGAGCTGTGGAATTATTTGTCTCTTTGAGTTCGTTGAATTCTAAGATAAACAAAGGAATGGCATATGTAGTATAGCAGGTATGCATTTGCATACAAGATTTCATTTAGAAGTAAATAATGGTGCAGATATCTCACAGATATATTACCCAGTGTACAAGGAGAGTGTGAACCACTACTTTCAGTTTTGCATATACTGAAGTAACCTGCAATCAAGCAAGGAATGGCAAGGCTTTCCTTGCCTGTCAGACTGTTGTGCAGCCAATATGCCAATTCACGTGCCAAGTGTGTTGAAAATGTGTGTGTGAGAGAATACTTCTATAAAATAGAAAGCAAACTTCATGAATTACTTTGTCTGACTTTCCTAGTAGGTATCAAGAGACTTGGTAAGGCTGTAATCGCTGCTTCTGATGGGTTCATGGAAGCCTTCATTACATTTATTTTTAATGACTGTTTCTCTAATGAGAAAAATACACCTTTGTCCTACTAAGAAGCAACTCATGTTTTGAATCCAAATTTTCTCCTTTCCTTATGGGATTTTCTAATATTTTACTGGGATATTATGCCAGATGCAGGGCTGAAATGGATGTACTTGTTTCCATTTTGGAGGAGGAAGTGAAGCCAAACTGTTTTCTTCCTTTGGCTGATGATTTTATTGTTATTTTAATGATTATTCTGCTTTCTTGGGGGAAGATATCCAGAAGACAGAGAGCTTTTCTCTGTTCTCCCAAGTCCAAGGAATTTAAAATGAAAACTAATTGATTGTTCTGGACCTTGTGATGAGAAACTAGCATTGACAACATCAGTATTACATGTCGGCATTGTTTCCCTTACAGACCTGTGCTCACATGAGTAGTCTCTGTCAAGTCTATCTGCAGTCACCTTTCTATTTTTAGAAACAGGATCCTAGTTTCTGGTATTTCTTACCTGATACATTTTAATCTTCAGTAGAATCCTAACAGTCATTGTCCTGTCTGAATAGCTGGTTCCTATCTTGTGGTGTGTTGGCTGTTTTACTTTTCCGTGGGGGGTTTTGTTGTTGTTGTTGTTGTTGTTGTATTTTTTGGTTGGTTGGGTTTTTTTCTTCTTGAGGCTTAAACTTTGTTCCTGTATTTACAGATTGGTGGGAGGGGGGAGCTAAGAAGTTTTCCAGTTGGTGGTTGAGGATTAGGTACCCAAAGACATGCTTAGTCATGTGCAGTGATGCTGATGAGTTTCGCTTGGCACACCCCAGCAGATGCAGGCCCTCCCCTGTTTGCAGCAGAGCCATCTTCTCTCTGCTGCAACTGTAGATGACTGGATTTGTTTTACAGCAGTGACACCGTGTAATGATAACCCTGTCAGTGCTAAGGGGAGGTGGGAACAGCTGAACTTCTTGCTTCTATAGCATGTTTAAAAATTTCACTTAATTTCACTTTTATTAAATTTTATTAATTTTATTATTAAAATTCACTTTAATTTCACTTAAATTTCACAACTGACTTGAAGGTTTTAGGCAGTGTTACTTACAAAACTGAGTATCAAAGCAACAGTGAAACTCAGGCCAAAGTTTCTTTTTTTCTTCCACCAGAATTGTATTTGAGTTGCTTATTCATTTTTCTCTCCTCTCAGCCTATATTCTAGATTATGTTCCTATTGCTTTTGATTCAAATTCCAACAGTAAACTTTCCATCTTTAAGCTGTGAGATGTGCTGGTGTGCAGCCTCCCAGAGAGCAGAAGAATAGGAGGTAGGCAAGAACAGGGAGAAATCCATTTTAGAACTCCTGTGGTGATTGTGTTGGTAACTGTTGCTAATATTTTGGGGTTTCTGTTTGGGAACTGTAAGCATTGTTGGATGTATTGTACTTATTAACACATGAAGTGTCTGTGCCTCTAAGGTTCCAGCAGTGTGTCAGAGCAGGGATGGACTCCTCACTCTGAGAAGGTAGTGCCTGCAAGCTTGTTTCTCCTCCTCTGCCTGCTCTGTAGAGCCAGAGGAGTGGAGTCACATTAGCAGTGCCTGTGCTCAGTGTCCTTGCTTGGGATCCCTGCCTATCCAATACATGCCTTAAGCAGATTTGCTAACCTGACCTTTTAACCTGCTGATGACTAATAGATCTCTGGCAGAACATAATGAGACATGGTTACTCTGAAGTGGCTCTGCCATGAGGTAAAAGGAGTAACCACATAAGTGCAGCTGCCACAACAGCAAGAAGATGGGCTGGAAGGGGCCTGCACAAAGCTGTCACCTTCTCTTTTTAGAAAGGAAGGGTGCTTTCTGCTTGGTGCTGCACTGACCTGCTTAGGATGTAGGCTGACCTGAAAATACCCAGGTGACCTGTGCACATGTTGCCATACACTGCCTGCCAGGATGCCTTGGGGAAATATGCTCTGCAAAAGTTGATTCATAATTAGTTGATGCACTGTATATTAGGAATTAAATGAAGTGCTGTTTCCTGCCCTTTTTTATTGGTAATCTTGTGCCCTGGTCACATTCACTGGCAGGACCCCTGGGCAGAGGTAGAGAAGGCCCAGCTCTAGGGACAAGGAGGGCTGTGGATTGCGGAGCTCAGATAAACTGTCCTACGAAGCACAGCAAAGGAGTTTGTCGTGAAAGGCTTCAGCCAGATCACTGTGGTGTGTTCTTGGATGTGCCTGTGTGTGGTTTTAAATGTAGCAGTTAAAGGTAGCAGGTTAATCTGGCTAGCAAGGAGCCTGTTTTCCTGAGATCCAGGCCGTAGTATGTCTGATGGGCATGGTTTGATAAGAATTCCCTGAAGCTGATAGCATCAGTGCAGAAGTCATGCTGCACCTAGCAGAGCAGCTGCCTGGTGTTGCATGGAGGTCCTTCAGCTGCTTATCCTGAACCAGCATCTCTCACTGTGCTGTCACAGCAGTGGCAGAACTTGATCTGGTCCAAACACAGATCTGCCCCTCTCTGTCTGCACCTGTCCATCCCCAGCCACCTCTTTGGTGTTGCCTAGGCCAAAAGTCAAGCTCAGCATGGCAGTGGCAGAGAGAAGATGACAAATGCAGATTGCCACAGTCTGTAATGAAATAGCTAAGAAAGTGCAATGCAAGTAAAGGCTAGTTCTGTGCTGGTTTGATGAGTTCATGAACACTTGGAGCCACATGTAGAGAGCTCCAAGGATGTCCTACTTTAGAAAGATTCTGCATCAAAGCCTGTGCTGGTGTGTGTGTGTAGCTCTTGGGGCACTGGTTATGTTGGTATTTAATCACAGTGGTAATACAGCCACTCTGTTAGGGCATTAGCTGACTCTTTATTCCTAGCAGACTGAAGTTTGATAAGTGGAGTGTAGACAAAGATCTGGTTGCACGTTTCAGTGAAATAAAGGCAATACTGTTTATGTGCGTGCAGAAGAGGGAGAAATTTGTGCTAATGCAAGACTGGAGAGCAGTCCAAAGCAAGGTAAGGTCGTGGGCTCAGTAACAAAACTATTTTTAAGAAGTGGAGGACTTAACAATATTTCCTTTGTGAGTAGCTGGCATGCAGAAATTTTTCTCTCCATCCTTTTTCTGCTGGTCAGTTCTCTGTTTTCCTTCTTGGTCTTTGTAAGTTGGGGGATACTAAAATTGTTTGAACTACATATGAAGGAGCTGTAATAATGAAATACATCTTCATGTCTTCAGTTGGTTTGCTTTATGTAAGCACACTGGATTAATGGAATTTGGGTTTTCTTCTGAGCAGAAGTTGAGTAAAAAAAGTCAGTGTGGTGCCAGTTCCCGTTCTCTAGTTCCTGCTCTTCACAGAGCAGGTGCAATGAGGAGCATGGGGCTTGAGGGGTCAGGCTGTGTGGACTCAGCCTCGGGGAGCACACAGGGGCTGTGGGCAGCCCACAGCAGCTGGGGCAAGGGCACAGCCAGCCCTCGTGTGGCCCTGGGGTGCCAGCAGCACCGAGGCACAGGTCAGTGGGCATCCCACCAGCTAGAAGAGGCTAGGCTGTGTGAAGCAAAACCAAATTGACCCAAGATGTTTCTGTAAGCCACTATCCTTCCTAAATTGTTGTTTTCTCTACCAAAGCCAGCTCTAATCAAGACCTTGTGTACCAGGCGCTCTGCAAACCCAGAACCAGCTAATCTTTCCTCTCTCTGAAAATTACAGACTGCTTGAAAAGTTGGGGCACCAAAGCAGCATTAGCTCTGTCTGTAGCTGTAGGAGGGGGGAGAAATGTGATGTCTTTAATCTACTCTGATACTGCAAACACTTTGCTCAAGTAAGCAACGTGTAATCACCACATGGCATCATTTCAGGATCCCCAAACAGCTGTAGCTGTTCCATGTCACCTCATGTTAATGTATGGGTATGAAGTGGTAATGCTGTGTTAAAGCTTTCTGGAGGTGTCTAAGATACCTGTGATGGTTTGGCACTTACACATGCTCAGCTCTTGAGGAGTACTGGTAAGGTTGACTTTCAGATACCTATGTGCTGATGGTGGCCACAGCCTCCTGCAGATGCATTCTTTCACTGAGAGATTTTGCATCTCCTATGCAGTATAGGACTAGAGAACAGTGAGAAAAGGAACTTTCTAGAAAAAATGGACATTGTTCTTTGCACTGACACTTTAGAATTTTGCAACTTTTCTGTGCTGGAGAAGATGAATCATTTCTGACTATACCTCAGCTTGCCTTGTGAAAACAGTGGTGCATTTGTCATCTGTCCTATTATTGGTTAATGATGTTCTGCCCTCAGAGGTTCCTGTTGAAGGGACTGCTTCCAAACATTTTATTCCCACTGTTGTTATTTTTTATTTCTGATGGATTTCCCCAAAATAGTGTTTCAAGATGTATTTTGTTGTTTTACGGCGAGGATTTTTCTGCAGCAGAAATGGATGATGTTTTTGTAACTCCCTTGGAATCTTTATCTGCATTTTTTATACTTTATTTTTCTTCAGTTTTTTGAAAGTCCAGGCTGAGAGAGGGTAGAAATTATCTTGTGCATTTCTTTCCATTGCTTTCAGAAGCAATGTCTTTTCTGGTCTGTTCTGGTAACTATGGGTCCAGTTTGCAAGGACAGAAAAAGAAAACAGATACACAACAATCCCAGTAGCTTTCTTCCTTCTTTGTCTTCTCATGCAAATGTTCCCTAGGGCAGAGTTTGGTGTTTAACCTAAACTTTCTGGTTTTCCACCACCCTCTGGCTGACTTCTCTGGGTGTGGCTTCACAATTACCCACTGCTGGTTGGGTTTTGGTGGTGAAATGATATTACTCTAACCAAGGAACCTATCCTGCAAAACTCAAAACTGCTTTTGGCTTTTTTTAGTTCTTTTTCATTAGCTTGTTTGTGATTCCCATGGATTTCAGTGTGACTGATAACTTTAATACCCTGGTAAGCCCCAAGAAGTATTGTGTGCTTACTTGGATTAAAAATATTATAACAATGGAAGGTGTTGATTCCTAAAAGTGTGTGTGTGTGCATATGAAATGCTGCCCAGAATGTTTTATTTCTCTGGTGATTGGCAATGCAGTACTGTCTGTGTTTGCAGTGCAGTAATCCTGCTTGCTGATCTGGAAGTGTGATGTCTACAGATGAGGGCAGCTATGCCAGATGAGTTATTGTGGCCTGGAGCCCTCAGGGTCTTGCAGCCCTTATGCTGATTCTTTGTTCCTTCTGCTCAGCTCTTTGGGGCTGCAGCCCTAAAAATGAGAGGAAAACATGCTGGGAGATGTCTAACCAGAGATCCACATTTGGAAGGACAATCTGCAATGTACTATGCAGAACTTTGGGCATGTTTCAGGGAAAGCTAACATTGGTGCTGTTCGTTTTCTTCCCCCAAGACATACCCTGAACAGTTTACTTCAGCACAGCCATAATTTTGTATTTTTGCTTAAAAACCCCTCCCCTGGGCAGCATCTCATGCTTTACACTGTGTTTGTATGAATGGAGACATATGCAAGCTGCTGACTTACCAGGTTGATCTGATTTTCCTTGTAAGTGTCTTAGTGTATTCCAACAGTAGAACTGGAAAGCTCAGAGCAGTAACAGCAAGAAACAACTATTTTTAAAGCTTTCAACTTTAAAATGTGTGGAATGTGAGTTTGTGTGACAGAGAAAATTCTACAGATAGGTCATTTTATTTTATGCTTCCTGTGACTACATCTAAAATATTCACTGCAAAGTGTTGCTGGACTTGTGCACATGCTTCCAGCTCAGTTTTGCTGTGGGATGATTCCAGATGCAGCAGGCTTCCTTGGCACAGCAGCACTGGTTGGAAGGGCTGTGTTTGCAATGTCTCATCTAACTGCAGCAAAACAAGCTGATAGTGTGCACGGTAACCTTGTCGGTTCATAGGCACAGAGTGTCTCAGTAGGAGCTGTTTGGAATTCCATACTTGGCCTGAGAAGTTATTTTGCAGGAGTTCTGTGGAAGTCAGCTTTTTATAAAAATACAGAAAAGTGATCTGGTTGTTTATGAAGAGAGACTGTTTGCTTTGTTGAGAAGCAAGTGCTGTTCATGAATGTTTCTGTTAGGATTGTGCTTCGTTAGAAATGTGTTTTCTATTTGTCACCAATAGAAAACAAGTATTTTAGGCAAGTGTACTTTTGTGGTTTTGAACTAGTTTTATAAGCAAAGCAAGGGAGAACTTCAGTTGTTAGCAGAATCACATTGATATTTTCTTTTATGTCAGTTCTAGGAAAACATGCAAAGAAACCAAACCATCAAAAAGCAGTGTTTCCTCCAGATAAAAATAGCTATATTGAAAATGATCATCGTGAAAACAAAGTGCCTACTTGAGCATAGAAAATAAGTTGAAAAACGTAGAAGGTCCTGTAACACAGCCAGTCTCACCTGCAAACTTCACTTATTCTAATAGTATTGAGATTTTCAACAGCTCTGTTAAGGAAGAGGCAAGAGAAATACTGTAGTGAGGAAGGGACAAAGAAAATGATTATTACTACAGATGCTGCATAATCCAATATTTTGTTTCTCTTGATGTTTCTACCCTTAGCAAACAATACACATATTGTATCCTGCATGCCAAACTGAAGCCTTAATGAAAGAGTTTATTCTTGGTAAACATGGTAGAATTAGGGCTCTATTGAAAATGGAATCAGGATTAGTGGTATTGAAATGTGAGGAATGTATTTTTTTCCAATCTCCCTGAAGAACATGTTGTCAAATATTAGAAACAGGGTATTAAGGGACTAAGTAAGGACTTAAGTGCTACAAGTTTCAATTAAAATTAGAGTTGTTCTCTCTCCACGCGGACAACTAAGCCAAAAAAAGTTTAATTTTGGAGTATAGTACCTCAAAACACTGGTGACAAGCAATTCACGTGGTACTGCTGTTATAAAAGTAATTTACTTTCATTTAATGACTCCTGCATGTCAGCTTTATTGCTTGCCCTGTTATGCTGCAAGGCTTCATGTGCAGACATGAAGCAGTTCCATCCATCCATTTAACTAGTGGTAATTAGAGGAATTACCCTGACAGTGGAGGCATTTTTTCATTATTCTCAAAATCATCGGTAGTAACAGAGCTTGTTTCACTGACAGGAAGTGTCAGCCAAGACTGGAGGCATTTGCTTTCATGTGTATACATCTGTACATCCACCATTGCTTTCTCTGTCCCTTTTGCACTGCTTTCCTTTAAGCTGTAATAAGATCTTCACTTTCTCCTTGGGTAGCCACCAGGCATGAGCTGCACTTTTCTTATCTGACATTCCTGTTTGCCTTGACTGGAGGCAGAAAGGAGATTGCACTAACTTAGTGCAGTAGACAGGATCAGCAAAATGCAATCCTTCTTCCTAGTGCCTGCACTCCAGAAACTCCTGTAGCACCACAGAAAGCTGTGTGCAAGGCCAAATTCTGGTCCATAGTTAACACCTCGTGTGGCACCTATAATGACAGTTCTTCTAGCCCATGGGTGCTTCAGTTCTGACTCAGAAGAGCTGCCTGTCCAGACCATTTCCTGCTCTCTTATTCTCTTCCTTTTCATGGCCCACATTTTTATTGGGTTCTTGAGTACCTCAGTAAAGTTTCAAATAGACTTCATTGTATTTTTGGATTGTGCTTCCAGAGGAAGATCAGTGGTCACTTTGAAAAGCAGGATTTGCAGTTTCAGCATCAGTACTCACCTCGATGAGACTTCTGGATCTGTATTTTATCCCTAGAGTGATCTATGTCATGAAAGGAGACAAAGGGTAAATGATGATGCTCTAAGAACTCAAGTATTTCCCAGACACTGTTTTGTGGGGGTTTTTAGTCGTGTGTTTTGTTGTTGTTTAGGGTTTGCTTTGGTTTGTTTTTGCATTACAGGTAAGAAGTCTATCCATTGCCTCTTAAGTCTTTTGAGACAGTTACAGAACAGGAAACTACTTATAATTCAGAATTATTTTGTCCAACTTCTTGTCGTTTTTGCATTGTTTCTGGTGAATACAATGGTGCAGTGAAGTGCTGGTGACTCCTCAGAAAAAAATGCATGCTTTTCCTTGGGCTGCATATTCTTAGAGCACCATCTTCCTCTCTGTCATCAGTCAGCACAGTGTTCATGCCAAAAAAAAAAGATTAAAAAAGTGGTGTTTGCAGCAAGCCTGAAGCCCCAGTAACCAGAACCTCCTGTCTCATCCTGCTTTTCTGACCACAAAATGTGGCTTCTTTGGAGAACATGACCTCTGACATAGTAAGGAGAAATGCTTTGCTGGTGAGCAAATGTCTGCTCAGATGCCACTCCACAGCTTTTCAGTATGGACAACCTGGGAGTGCTTCAGAAGTTGACCAGGAGAAGGTTTTGTGCCCAAAAAGCATAGCCTGGCTTTGTAGTGCTGGAGGAGAGAGGTTTTAAGGCTGGGGAAGGTGTCCTGGCTGTCCTTCCCAGCTGCACTCTTCCCCAGTGGAAAGGCAGAGGAAGCCCAGGCCTGCTGGTTTGCATCACACTAAGAATGTTTTCCGTCCCTTCCCTTTGCCTGCAGTGGCTCCTGTGACCATCTTTTGTGCCTTCTCCTCACTGTTACCAGCTCTGGCACATGCTGCTCTTCTGGGGTTAGTTCAAAAATGGCTCTACCCTTTCAGCATTTCTCTTCCCCTGCATCCTTCCTGGATGGAGTCAGCTGAGGCTATAAAAGTCTTCTCTCTGTGAGCAAAAAAGATACTAAATTAAAGAGCTTGTGGTCAGACTCACTTATCTATTATACCAGAATTAACTTCTAAAGATGTTTGTGTTCTATGAATGTAACCATCTTGTGGTGAGCTAATGAAAACAGGGGAGAGAAAGTCTAGAGCTGTTCAGTCAGTTGAAGTCTTTGGTAACACTGAGGCAGGAGGGATGGGAGTTTATAGTGAGAAAGAAAAGAAAAATACTTTGGCTTTTGTATTATGAAAAATAATCTCAGGTAAGTATGAATGCCAGCTTGCAGGCTTTGGAGGGGTTTGAATATGGAAAGGTGCTGGATGTCCTGATCTCCTTTTGAGTCAATGGGAGTTCATGGCACTCAGTTTCTTGAAAAATGAGACCTTCTGGAAGTTGGGCCATATAAAATGTTTGTGCTTTTACATCAAAAAACCACAAAGCTCTTCAGGAAAGGGCATGGAGCACACTATAAATGAAGTATTCAGAGGGGAAAAGAACAAATTCCTGACTTACTCTTGGCACCAAATATTTAAGCATGACATTTGGTCTAAGAAAATGTACAAATTGTCAAGATGGCCAATTTGTTTTACCCATGAACCAGCAGCAGACTGATGATGTGCACACAAAGGTTACTTATTTTGAGTGGAGCCAGGGCATGTGAGTATTCCAAACACTTCCTTTTATCTCCCTGTGGGAACTCTTTAATAAGTTGCATAATAATTCTCTGTACTAGAGGATTGTGAGAGAGACATGTGTCCTGTTAGCAGGTCTCCTCTTACATACACTGGTTGAGTTTTTGCTGCTTTGAAGGAAATGCAAGCAGAGAGTGAGTAGTTGTGACCAGTGTTAAATTAAAAAGTATAACTTCAAGGGCCTTTCTAACAATTTATTCTAAAACTGTCAGCCAAGAGATGATGTTCCAAGCAAAATAACTAATGATGTGGGAGGTTAGGAAAGCATTTATTTAGTTTTTGGTTTCTTGGGCTTACAGATAATTCTTTAATAGCAAGAAAAGAATACATGACTTAAATCTCTGGACTTGGGTTCAGGTAGATGCTCTACTAAGGACAAGCTTATAGATAACTTGTAACAGTTTTCTTGGAAAATGTGAAAGCCACTTGGATATTTTCTGTGGACTTTGGCTGACTCTAAGACAACCCCTACTAGAGTTAGAGAACAAGGTTAAAGAAGGATAAGGGAGTGCCCCAATTAAAGGATTTTAGTTCTTTCAAACTTCAGTTAATTTAGGATAGCATTGCTCCTATAGAATGTGAGGGCATTTATCTGGAATAGCAGGCAGAGTTTGACAGAGATCTACTAGTAAAAGCCAGTGGGGCTCAATGGGCCAAACATCATTCCTTTGTATCATCAGCACATGACAAGGTGAGACTCCAAACATAGAACTTCAGCATTGAACATGTGGAGACGTGGAGATAAAATTCCTTTCTGTGCACAGAGCCCCCTCTCATTTTGACAGGAGAGTTAGAAGAAGGGGAGCTCTCTCTGCTTATCTGGTTTAGGTTTCTTCAGTTCTGGTGTAACTTGTGATAATGATTCGGCTTAGCCTGTTTGTGCATTTGCTCATGGTGAGTGACTGTGCCCATTTTAAGTGACTGTGACTAAGATAGGCTCTTGGCCCTAGCTTGTGTAACAGGAGAAAATTCCCTCCAAGAGTGTTGACTTTAAGAAAGTGTGACCAGAGAGGTCCTTGCTGTGACATAAATTCTGCTTGGGAGAAGCACATGGGCATTTGCATTTTCTTATCTGTTATTTAATGCTTATCACTAACAAAAGTTAACCATATCCTCAGGCTCTTGGTGAAGCTGCTTGCTTTTGAAACAGTACCCTTGAGTTTGTAGGGGTTTGATAATGATCCTGGGGAAGTACATGTCATGACAGGACAAGTTTGTAACACTCATCTTGGATACCACTAGAGACATTCATTGGTCATACCTGGCTGTCCAGTTACCATATGCTGTGTTCTTATGTTCATATTGGTTATCTAATTTGGTTTAATTTTATCAGGGAGAACCTGCTCTAAACATGACTTGTGTTTGTCTTTTCTAGGAATATCATGGTTGAAATTACTTGGTATTGTTGATCACCTGTACCTTGGCACGAGAGCTCTAGCTTAATCCTTTTCAAACACTTCTCTCAGAACATGGGGGAAAACGATGATGAAAAATACAGTGGAGCTGGCCAGATCTTTGAGAACTTTGTGCAAGCATCAACATGCAAAGGAACCATTCAGGCCTTCAACATCCTCACTCGCCAACTGGAATTGGATCCTTTGGATAGAAACTTTTATACTAAACTGAAGTCAAGGGTGACCACATGGAAGGCCAAAGCTTTGTGGAACAAGCTCGATAAACGAGCAAGTCACAAAGAGTACAAACGTGGCAAGTCTTGTATGAACACTAAGGTAAGTGGAGGGCATTTGGGGATTGGGTGGCTTAGAAGCTTTTACACTCATTTTTCTGCAGAAGCAAGGTTGGTTTCTCATATGCAATGTTCCCTTTAATAGAGCTTTTGAAACTAGGGCTCATATAGATTGGTTTTGAGACATTTTCAGGTACAAATGTTGTGGGAGCACAGCCTAGAAGTACCCTGCTTTACAATCTGCCTTAATCATGGCAGAAAAGTTTTCTGCCCTCTTTAGATGTCAGTGTCAATCAGGTATAAGATGTAAACTCATGAGACAGTAGGCTTCATTCATTCTGGCTAAAAGTTGCCCTGGAGTTTTAAGAAGCTACTTGGCTGTATAGAGGCAGAGCAGAGAGAAGGACACACTGGCAGGTAACCAGACACCAAACTGTGCAGGACTTCTTCATTAAAACCACCCCTGAAGTGTTCTTGTATGGACTCAGCAGACAGACTGTGCTGAAAGTATCTTTCTTCTTGTTTGCATCATTGCATCGAAACTTCTCAAAAGCAACAGGGAGAAGGACACCATGTTCCTTCAGCACATATAGAGCTCTCTTTTTACTTACTCAGTTTTTAATAAGTTCCCAATGATTAATAACTTTTTCTAAGAGAATAAAAATTCTTACTGCAGTTCTCTTTAGGAAATGAAGAGTGCCATTAGAGCTATTTGCTCTGTTTTTCTCCTTTCCTTTTTCCCTTCATTTCCCTTCTTGACCTGTGCTTCCTTCCTCCCTTTTATTCTTTTGGAAAGGCCCTGAGCAGATGTCATTGAGCATCTTTGTGATGAAAACAGGCAGGAAATGGAAGCAATGAGAAAGTGGCTGATGATTAACAAGTTACAGGAGATATTTAGTAGTGAAACAGGCCAACAGGAGTCAGCAGGCTAAATCCTGCCACCTCTGTGGAGTTGCCTGGGGACTGATTGAAGTAGATCAGCCCAGAGTAAAACTCTTGCCTGTTAAAGCAGGATCACAAAACAAGCTGAGTGGATTTTTGCAGTTGCAGTTCTGTAAACAGAGCCAAGGTTGCTGGTAGGTATCATTAAAAACAAAATACATGACTTGAAGGCTTTGTATGAGGTTGTGGCCAGGAGTTCTCTTGCTGAATCTGCAACTTACAGTTCTCAGATGGGGCTTTGCAAATTCTCTGACTTCTTGCAGTATTCCCAATCTTTGGAGGAGATAAAATGTCATCAGGATCTAAAGTATTCATGCCATTTTTTTAAACTTTTTTCCTCACCCCCAAATTATTCATTTTTTGCACAGTATTTAAAAGCTGAATGCTGTACTTGTTGGGTTTTGTGCTTGTAGACTCTTCAGCCATGCTTAAGTTACTTGTTACAGTAGACACAAGTTTTATACATACAGAATGTTCTACTCCAACTAAATAACAATAATCCTGTATCTTAACTTCCCTTGAAGAACACTGCCAAATATGGCTTTCAGAGTTTCAACAAGGATATGATTTTAAGCTGGGTGAACAAAACCAGTTGAACAATTTTCAAGAAGTCCACTGCTATTTCACAGTTACCTTACTGTGGACATTATTTTTTCTTTAATTCTTTGTAGAAGAAAAACAACACCCCCCAAAAAACCCCAGGTGCTGTAGAGAGGCACACACAAAATTGGGGCAGAAATGAGCTTTCCACCTGTATGTATCTGTAGGGAACATATACTTCCTTCCATCACAGACTTGTTCAGAATTGCACTGTGTGTGTTGCAGACCCCTCGTGACTGACTCAGTGCTGGCTCTGGGCCTTGTCTCCTGGTACTAGCCCCACTGGTGTACCTGTACAATGGGATGCTCTTCAGCTGCCAACCCCCTTCTGCTCTGCATTCCCAAAGACTGTCAAATGAAGGTTTTGGGAGTTAATAAAACCTTCTTCACCTGGTGCTTTCCTTCCCCCAGAGTTCAGGAAGGGGGAGAGAGACTCCTGGAGTGCTGCCATGTTACACAGCTATAGGGTACTAATGAAAAGAAGTGAACACCACATCTCTCTCCTTGTTTATTAGGTAGAATTTGGCTTCCCTACCAGTCCTCAGTTGTTTACAAACATCCTAATCTGCAGTGTTGCCCCTTGTAGTAAATGGGGCAGATCGACTTCGAGATGTCTTCCTCTCCCCTCTCTCCACCTTCCTCTGTAGTGCCAAACAAATAGTTGTTTCTTAATTAAGCAAATGATGCAGCATGTATAAACCTGCTGGTCTTGCAGCTAGATTTCCTCCTGGAGTGCTGACATGTGTTGATCCTTCTGAGGTAGCTCAGATTTGCAGCCAAGTTTCTCCTGTTCTGTCTGTACTGGTACAGAAGCCATTGAGTTTGTGTGTTCAAGTATCATGAGGGATTGTGTCCCTTGAGACAAATATGTTTGTGGAAGAGAATAATTTAATTGTAAGATGAAAGAAGGGAATGCCTGTTGTGCTCCAACTCAAAAATACCCTTGTTATAGTGAAACCTTGAACCTGTTTGTTCTCTAAAGAGCAAATATCCAGATGGCACATTGCTTTTGCTGGACATAGTCATCTCTTCAAAATGACCATTGAAATGGGGAGATTTCCAAACCTGATAATCAGAGTTTATAATGAACACACCAAATTTATGTGAGATGTTTTAGACAGCATTGCTGACTCTCTTATTGTAATAAAGATACATTCCTGTGAAGGTCATAACACTGGAAACTAGAAGTGGACTACATATTCATAGGAAGTGGAGTGAGGGAAAGGTGGTGACTTTTCACAAAAAGGCCTCTTTTTTTAATCCAAACACACAGTGCTTGGGTAGCAGAATCCAGCAGCTGGTGAGGCATTGGGGGTGTTAAGGACCATGTATTCTACTGACTTTTTAAGTGACCCCTGGTGTGTTTGGTACACTTGAAAGACAAGCTGCTTATTTTATCTTATGCTTTGCTTTTACCTTTTAGGACAGGGCGCCTAAAGCCTTGGTGTGGATTTCTGCTGTAAAATCCTTTTTAAGAAGTTTAATAAGTAACTTTTACAATGTTATTTCAAAGTAGTAGAAGATAGTGGACTAATGGAATGAGTGGTAAGGAAGAGCTGTTTGGGATGTTCTTAGGGGAGGAGCAGCAAATCCTCTAAGAACATGCAGTGAAGCCACACTTGTTGAGCACTGTCTGTGCATTTGTTTCTCTAGGAATTTTTAGAGAGGGAATGGAGAGAAGCTGGGGTGATGACAGGACACACAGCAGACAGAGCTCTTTGAAAACAAAACAAAGTATTGGACTCTCTGAGCAGTGTTTTAAACTGAGACTGGGCCAAATGACGTCAGCACAGGCAAACGTTTGGCATGTGATTTGCTAATGAAATCACTGTATTTTTATTATCCTGCAGACATTTCCACAAACACATGATTTTTCAGATTTGTCAATCATGAAAAGCAGTGAAGCCCAGCCAAAGTAGCATAATCAGACAGCCTAAATAAGGCTTTCTCAGGCATTTAGGAATTTTTGGCTTGCAAGAGAACAGTTGCTTTAGATCTGTACTTTAGCAGCACTGTGTTGTTTCTCCTTCCCTTGCTTAGTGGCTTTGGAAGTAATCAACAGAAGGGAACTGTCCCACCCTGACCTGATTTCCTAGATATTTTGTAAAGACTCCCAGAGGGAGTGACAGCCAGTTACTTTCACATAAAACACTACTATTGTCACCACAAGTGGCTTAATTAAGTTTGAATGAAACAAAAGGTTATGACAGGGTGTGATCCACTAAGTGTTGCGTTGTAGTGCTTTTGGCTTGGAGTGGGCCAACTCAGTGACCCTGGGTTCATCTGTGGGATGTGTGGGATGAGAGGTGCTCCTGCATGGCCCACACACACAGCCTGTGCTCAGTTCAGGCCTTTCTCCTGGCTTCAGAGAACCCCCCCAGTGCTCTATGTGCTTGTTTGGGCTTTGTTGGTAGCTCTGTTGCCAGCTTTGCTCTGGTAACGTTTATATAGTGATAAGTGAGGAAGTACATAACTTTTGCTACCAAGAAGTGATAAAACACTTGGCTGCTAAAGCACAGCTTTCAGACAATAAGGTAATTTCCTGTCTCCTACAGTCCAGGTCCTTCCGACGTTCCCATGTCTGTGCTGAGAACTGGATTTTTTGGGATGGGGTTGGTCTCTTTCCTCTTTCTGTTTGAAAGTACATCTTACAGACAAGAGGCAGATAAATTAGAGCAAGTGCAGGAATGGTCAGACCTTTAGAGAACATGGCCTGGAGGAGTGGCTTTAATACCTTCACCCAATCTGTGCTAGAGAAGACCCAAAGGGGAACACTACATAGTTACTTGGAGCACAACCACAACTGTTCCTCATTTCTCCTTCTCTCTAATAGTCTGGCTAACACTATTAGATCAAATTCTGATTAGTTTCTCAAAGTTTGCCTTTTGCCTTGAACATTTGCTGCTCCTGTTTCAGCCCTGAAGAACAGCTTGTGTTTCCCAAGGTCATGCCTGTTTCTGCTTAAGAAACAAACCAAGAGCACACTGCCTTGCTTGTCTTGCATCACTCTGAATTTGTTCATTTGACTAAGATACTAGCTTAGAAGGAACCATGTCATTATGCCACACTTGGAATTAATCTTGTGTTGCTTGCTTCCAGTGCCCTTTGGACCAATTACAAGAGCAGCTTTAAAAAGACATGTTCAACAGCAAATACTCCTCTCTCTGACTGCTGTCCACTTCCCCATCCTGCCTGTACTCTGCCATCCTCCCTGGATTTGCAACTCAGATAAAACAACTGCCCTGGGCTAAATTGCAACTTAGATTAGCAAACATTGCAAGAGAAGGCAGTGAGCTTCCTGCCAAGGACTACACACCCAGCTCATTAATAACAAGTTATGCTGATCAGCAAGTGCTTGGTGGAAGGCAAAGGCATTGCTCTCAGATTTGTTTTTCCTTTTTTGGTTGTTTGGTGGTTTTTTTTACTGAGGTAGGAAATAACTGCCTATGGTAGGCACTGTTTCCTGGTAGGTGAGGGCTCTTGGGATCGTGGGGCTGGCTACAGGGGCTGGACAGCTTACTTGGCTCTTGCTTGGCTGTAGGCATCTGGGGTAGGAAGTTCACTGCCTGTCAGCCTAGATACAGCCCAGATAGTGGCAGAACAAGCACAGCCAGTGCTGTTGGGGCAGGTGCCTCCATCTGAATTTCATCCTGACTGGAATGTGAAAACAGAGTCATTAATACAGAGATGTGTAAATAAACACTGAGCCTCTATGTGTGTTTATCTTTTATTGTGTTGGATGTTGGTGTAAAAGAGGCTTATTTTACACCTTGTGATGCCAAATATTAGGTGTCAGCCTCTGACCCTCAAAGCAGGGAGTGGATTAGATATTTTCTTGCAGTCACTAGTGTCAGTACTTGCAAGGCTCCCAGGAGTCAAGGCTTAGTCTCTGCTGTGCTCAGAGGTGAGGCTCTTAGTGAACAGAGATGAAGAAACAAAGGCACTGGTTCATAGTTTCTGGAGGAATTGGTATGCTTTGGGGTTTGTTGCCAAGCCTTTAAGGATAGCCTTAAAGCACTATCTCAGTATGACAGACTAAGCCTACAACAAAAAAAAGGCAAGGTGCTGAAATGCTGCCAAAGAGATTCATGACTTGGATAGTCAGGCAACATTCTTTCTGCAAGGTTTATCTTGTTTTCATTTTGATTGTTTAAGCAATGGGCAAAAAAAAACCCAACCCACCAATAAAAAAGGACACAAAACAAACCCCATCAAACCAAAACCAAAAGAAAAGGAAGTAATCTCTTCTGGTTTTGGGGTGTGAAGAGTTTTGGTTTTTTTCCTCATTTTTATTTCAAGGAAAAACAGCTAATGAAGCAGCAAATACACTCTTAATTCCAGGGGATGTTAGAGGGTTTATTTTTATGCTTTATTAGAGGAGATTTTTGGATTAAAACCCTTGCCTGATTTGTGGTGGATTGTCTGTTTATTAAAGATGGTATAACATTTCTTGTCAGGTAATATCCAGATTTCCTTCAGATAACTAATTGTAGTGCAAGGGAACTGAAAGTTTCTAATTTCCTTTTTCTGTCTACCAATTGCAATTTTTAGGAATACCTTGTTTTTGTAAATTGTTATAAAAGCTCTGAGAAAAGTTAACAGTTGAATAATGCCACCTGAGAGAACTCTTCAGAAAAGCTCCAGATAACAAAGTCCTAAGAGCTTTGATGTATCAGTGAAGGAACTCTTGACCTTCTAGCACACTAAATGTATATAGGCTTTCTTTAATGTGTTGCCTAGCAGACTGTAAACTTCAGATGTCTTTCATACTGTTGTTTTAATATCAATCTATGGAAAGTTTTTTCTACTCAAATCTAATATTAGTAGCTATATCTGAAAGGCAGAGAGGATGGGTGGACAACTGTGTCCGAGTTCCTCCAGCAAGAATGAAGGCACGTAGGGTTTTTTCCATGCAGAAGCTTGTCTTCCAAAAAAGAGAAAAAAATCCCACTAAAGATAATCCAAATGAATGCAATAAATGTACTAATGTTTCACTTCTGGCATTTTGACTTCATAAAACAGGAGGGCAATAAAGATAGATCCTCTGATCCCTGGATTGTGCTTGGTCCAGCTGTGAGTGCAGCAGCTGCAGGGCACAGTGCTGGGGAAAGAGCTCTGTCCAAAGTCAGCCTACATCAGCTAGCATCAAATCCATGTTGCAGTCTTTTAAGGAGAAAAAGAGCCATGCCTCTAGTTTTGCTAGTCGCTGGTATGAGTGCTTTTGGCAAGAGAGAACAAAACTGCATATTTCTGAGGTGTTCAGCTAGCGAAAGGAGCAAAATACTGCCAGGATTGAAAGCAGAAGTGGACCTGTGTTGAGCTTCCTGCACCAGGATGGGTGTATTGCTGAGGTTGGTGGCAATTAGGAGTGTGTGAGCCTCACTGCTCCCAGCTCCCTTTGAACTTCCCCAACAATGGTATTTATGTGGTGTTCACTCTCCAGAAATGTCTGTTCAGCAAGATCCAGCTAGTCTTAATCATGGTTTAAGGTAGATTTTTGGACTTATCTGTAATGTATTGCACTAGAGTTCACATAACCCTTTGGAGTGTTAGGACCTCTCCTTAAAATATGTTTAACTGAGTATTTTTGTCCAATTAAACATTTTTAACATTAGTTTTATAAGGATCTCATAAAGCATTGTATAATAGAGGAAAATATGCTTTTAAAAACGACTTCATTTTTGTATTGAGTTTAATTAGCTTCCTTTCTCCTCTGATGGAATCGTTGTTTTTTTCTCTGCTACATGCAAATGTTAAAAGATCTGTTAACCACAGAAATTTTGGGCATATGTTTCAGTATCTGGCCTCTTTCTAAACATGAAGAGAATTATTGTTGTTTTAGGCCAGCACTGTCCCTTTTCTGTTTATGGAGTCCAATGGACACCTTCCAAATCCCTGTCCTATTTAGCAAGGGTTATCCTCACTGTTGTTGACAAGGTCATGTGCTGTTGCCTTTCAGTAAAACCACTTGTATAGGTGTGGCAGCATTCAGCAAGTCAGGAGACAGGCAAGGAGTGCAAGCATCTCGTGCAATGCAGGGCATGTTGCTGTCGAGAGCACTCTAGTTGTGCAGCTCTAATGTGTCTGGTAACCAAGCTATTTTATATCAACACATCCTTCCTAGGTGCTAGTGGCTAGGCTGCTTTGTAGAAAAGATGACAAGCACTTTCTCCAGAAATCTTCATCAAGAGAAGCAGCAAATGCCTCAGTAAGGTGGTTGAGTTTAGGGAGCAACCATATATTGAAGTGCTTTGGTAGACTAGGGCTGTAGCAAGATTAGATTTGCATCTTAGGTTGACAAAATGTGTTACACTTACTGGGAGCTTAACCTTTTTGTCCTTTTTTGGGAGTATTTTCTTTAATAAAACTTCAGCTCTTGCCAATTTTAATACTGTCTGAAGTAGCATATAGAATTTTCTTTTTCAGTGACTCCAAGTATAGTGTTTCAGAAATGGTCTTGATTTTTCAGTGGATTCAGGGTCCATTTGGCTGCACTCTTGTAGCCAGTGGCTGTCAATGCATTTGTGATAAAATCTGAGCCTACAAATGCAAAATGAACTGTAAGTCAGGAATGTCTTACTGAGCACTCCTGGTTTTGCTAGGAGCATTTTCATGTCTAGTAAAGGGGAAGTGAAAAGCTTTGTGGTGGAGAGAGCTTCCTGCTGCAGCTTCTGGTGGCTATGTGCCTTAGCTGCCTATGCAGCTGTTTCTCTTTGGAGCCTTGCCAGGGAAGCAGTCATTGCTGATCCAGAAAATGTGTTGTTTCATTCCATTTGGTGCCTATCTCGTGTTGCATCACACTTGGTTCTATCATGAATCAACACTTGTCAAATCCATGTAGGATGTAATCCTGTGGAGTCACTCAGTTAATCCTTGGTGCATCCCTGTCGCTTTGGACGTTGCACAAAGGTCAGGGCTGGTGTGCAGTCCCAGATCTGGTGACGGTGGAAATGAACACACCTGAGGCTCAGAGCAAATGAAGGAAGGCAGCTTGTTATGGAAAGGCCAAGTGTTCTGTCCCTCTGTGTCCTGCCTGTCTGGGAGCAGGCAGAGCCTCCCATCCCTGTGTGGGCAGGCCCACAGCTGGTGGGGCATCTGCAGCACCAGGCAACACTTTGAGGCACTGAGAAAAGCCATCCCCTAGGGCTCTTTTCTAGCAGCAAAATCTGTTCCCATAGGCTTTGATTGCCCAGTGGTGAGTTGGGTAAATACTGCATATAAGCTAAAGGAAGTGAAAGACTTTAGTCGGTTGGTTTTCACTATTTTTTCACTAGCATATGTGTGCATTTCCACTGAAGAGCAGATGTGGTGCTTCTGACTTGGTGTGCCTTAGGACAACAAAGAGTGGCTTTGTGTCTGTCCAGTTGCTGTTGAACTGACATCTAAAATTAATCTCTCTTTCACCTCCAAAACAACTGAAAGGCAGAAATGAGGAAAATCTTGAATTCCTAGAGTGATTGTAGCTTCTGCCTTCATCCCAAGAACCACATGGGAAGTGGATCATAACTGAAGACACTTTTTAATGTCATGGTTGGGTACCTTAGGGAGGAGAGGAGTGAGGGATTTAGAGCTGGACAGTAACAGTGTAATGCATGGGGTTTGTCTCTTCCTAACTGTGCTGTTTGATTGCATCCCCCACCCCCAGGCTACTACCAGCTGGTAGATTCCTTGACTTTGAGCATGTAAATGCCAAGAGCTAACATTTAAAATGTTTTTTCAAGGTCCATGAGTAGATTCAGTGGATGAGATTCTAGTGATAAGGTTGCTGTAGAGTGTTATTTTGGTTTTTGGTTAAACACAGTGCTAGTGTTCTTGCTCTCCTTTCTCTCAAAACCTCAGTTGTTTCTGTGTGAAAACCAAAGAAGGCATTCTGCAAATTCTCAGCTGTTTAACTGCATATGGATTTTTCAGAGTGGGATATAGGTGTCTGAATTCCTGTGCTGCTGTTTTAATAGTGGGGGACAGGAAGGGTTGCAAGAGGCCCTGACTTCACACCCCTCTCTCCTTTTCCTCCCCTTCTCTTTTGTAACTATCAAGTTTTCACTGAGAAAAATCCCTTCTGCCAGTATTACTATCTTGCACTGACAGGGTGTACTCTCAGTAGTAAAACAGGACATTGTGATCTTGTTCTTGGATAAGCTGCCCTGTACTGTGTCTTTCTCCCTTCCTTTCCAGCCTGGACTGCAACTTTCATTACTTTGCAGAAGATGCTTTGCAAAGTCAAGTTACCCCTTACCTTCTTAGGAGATCATCTGGCACCACTGCAAGACAGTTGAGCTGCAAATTGTGATGTGGGAGTCAAGAAGCTGTTGTCCAACCCTGTTTGTTGTAGTTCAGGATTGATTGTTCAGGACTTCCTTAGGTGATGTCAGTTGTCACAGTCTGTGCTCAACTGCAAGAACTTAGTTTCAGAAGCTGCCCCTAATGAGCCAGGAGATTGGGGTAACAGGAAAATAGGAAGCCATTCAAGATTTGTTCTAGGCTGACTACAGGAATGCTTCCTTTGCAAGCAGAAAGCTCAGGAGGGGGAGCAGGGACAGGCAGTGCTATAGTCTCTTTCCATATTAATAAAGATAGGAATATGCACACAGTAAGAATTACCTTTGCAAGGATTTTGTGCTGCTTTCGACCCCAGACGTTTCAAAAGAGATGACAAAATGCCAAGGCTAAGCTCTACACCAGCAGGAAGAGTCCTTAATATATCAAAGAACAACTAGTTCTGAGACATAGATAAATCTGTTTATGGAAGGTAACCATGGATGATGGCAAATATACAGTCATTTTCCACAGTGTCTCTTAAGCAGTGAGGGAGATACTTTGTCAAAGGAGGAGAGAGGGCAGAATCCTCCTTAAGATTGTAACACACAGTTACAGAGCACCAGGAGGAACCAGGAGTGTGTTCTGTGTGGGTTTTATTTCTTGGCAGGATCCAGTATGACTAAATCTCCAAAGACTGTGGGTTGGGTTTTTTGTTGGTTTTTTCTTGGTTTTTTTTTCTTAAAGTTGCATTTATTTTTATTATTTCTATATACTACAGTGTTAGCCAAAACAACAACCTCACCTTATCAAACCTTGTATGTATGGTCTTTATTTGTAAGATGTTTCTAACTGCTTGCTGAAGACTGCTGGACAAGTGCAGACACTGAAACTTGTCAGAGGTCAGAGCTCCCATGTTAATCACAACAAGCATGTGCAGAAAAGAGCTGACCCAGACTCCACCAGTGATCCTCTTCTGCTGGGATAACATCTGCTCTCCATTTTCTTCCTTTATATGTTACATCTGTTGATATTTTCTTAATATTGAGCATACAGTGAGGAGTGTTCTTGTGTAATTATGGATTAAACATGTTCTTTTAGGAGGAAGAAATCCAAGCTGCTAATGCAACAACCTAACTTTAAGTGATTTAGTATTTCTAGTTAACAGAATGCTTGCCTAAAGCAAAGCAAAAGCACCTCACAGGAGATCTTCTTTCAGTGGGAATTTATTTGAATTATTTATCAAATCTTAAAAAAATAGAAAAGCACTTTTAGGATTGGTTGGGCAAAAGTCATGGGGGAAAGTCAGCACCAGATAATTTTTGCTGAAGTTGTTAAAGCTGAAAACAAATGAGGACCAAAACAAACTAAATAACTGAGTCTCTTTTATGAAATTGAAATGTAATGGGAACCAGATTGGTATCCAGTGAGCCTCCAGATACAGCCCATGCTTGCTTTGACACTGTAATCACTGTCTGGCTATGTGTGTGGGACACACAGGAGCATGGCTGGGCTGTGACATAATGGCTTTAGGTTTGAAACATGCCACAGCTCAGCCTGGCAGCCAGAGCTCTGCTCAGCCTCACCTCAGCCCTCCCTGCCCCAGCCTGGGGCTGGAGCTGAGGGAGGATGTTTGGGGAAGTCTCTGTGGCCTTGGGGGGTGGGAGTGTGTGTGCAACTAAAACCTTGTCCAGCTAGGAGACTCTTTCTAGTCAGATTTTAGTAATTACTCAGGGAAATGTAAGTGTTAGATATGTTTGGCTTTTAATTAGTTTGCTTTCTGGAAATCCTTTGCTTATTAGTCTGTGAAAACAGAGCTATCAGCTAAAATTTGGGTGAGAATTCTCTGTAACCAGTTCTGAAGCACTTGTGAGGGTGCCCAAAATTACACTTAAGCTCCCAAGATGTTATAGTGAAGGTGAGGATGTTGAGCACTGGGTGAAATGGAATAGGACAGGTGGAGTTCCCTGGCTCTGGTGAAGCAGGGCAAGTCTGCTGACCTCTCTTGACCTGCCCTGCTTTACAGCAGTAGGTGAGCTACGAAGTGAACAGCAGCTGGATACACCCTCACTTGAAACAGAGAGAAACTAACAGTATAAGACTGCTGGCTTAGCACAGATTTGTGTACCATGTGTAGCAAATGTACAGCAATTTCCTCTTTAAAACAAAAAGAAACCCTAGATCAAGACCACTTCTTTCCTTTCCACTCTCCTTTTGTGTAACTGTAATCCTGCTCAAGCAGTTTTGAGCCACTAAATGTGAATTAGAAATGTCCAAACAGATGCACACAGGTGTTTGGCTTTGTGCTGTTACTTGTGTTACATCTTTGTGTCAGATGCTTTTATGCCTGCATAAGGCACAGTTTATCCTCTTGTATACCTTGACTGAACACCATATGTGAACAAGAGTTGAATGTGTATTGATTTAAACAGATGACTTGAACATGCTCTCAAGTAGTCTAAATCCAGTTGAATATCAAGTTGTACCTCTAGAGTAGGTTACAAACTGTGTGGAAGTCAATAGCAAACCCTGTGTAAGATGACTCCTTTTCTCTGCTAGTGTTTAATTATTGGAGGTGGCCCATGTGGCTTGAGGACTGCCATAGAACTTGCCTTCCTGGGAGCCAAAGTGGTCGTGGTGGAGAAGCGGGACACGTTCTCAAGGAACAATGTGCTGCATCTGTGGCCATTTACAATCCATGACCTCCGGGCACTGGGAGCAAAGAAATTCTATGGGAAGTTCTGTGCAGGATCGATTGATCACATCAGTAAGTATCTGAGGGCATGGGCACTGTTCAGGTAAGAGGGGTACCAAGGTCAGAAGGTTCATGGAGACTTGCTTGATTTGGGATAAGGCTCATCTTCCTTAAACATGCTGGAGCACGTGCGTGCACACACACAGAGGGAAGAAATGGTCACAGTTAAGCAAAATGGCAACTGAACAAATAGCAGGCTCATGGAACAGCTCTTTTGTTTGTCTGGATTTGTTAAACAACAGGGGTTTGCTACAAAAGATGAAGAGTATTGCTATTCAGTCTAGTATGTTGAAGGTAGACACAGCCCTAGTAAGAAAAGAAGCGAAAATAGGATATTTTACAGGGGAAGGAAGTACACTGTAAAATGTTATATCCTAAAATGGCCAACACATTGTGATTAAGAAGGACGACTCTAAAAAAAATCCTAAAAAGTAAAAAAATATTCTATTACTGATGAGATTAGGCTGTGAGAGGAGAAAAGGAGGAAAGAGAACATCATCCTGTGGTGGTTGCTGTGTTTGCATTTGTCACAGTATGGGAAATCATGGTGCATGCCTGTGTTAATAGTGACTATCAGCTGGGTGGCATGCTGGCAGCAGCTGTGATTGCTTGCACATTAGAGACATCTTTGTTATTTGCTGTCCACAGGTATTCGACAACTTCAACTTATCCTCTTCAAAGTGGCACTTCTACTAGGAGTTGAAATACATGTGAATCTAGAATTTGTGAAGGTTCTGGAACCTCCTGAAGATCAAGAAAACCAAAGTATTGTATAATCATAAGTTCTGTTCACAGTAGCTTTTCTTTGTCAGGCATTATGTGAAATTATTTAAGGCGGTTGAGTTTTGATTAAAGAAATAGGAGGTTTTTCCCTTCTCCCTCAGCTGGGTTTGCTGTGTGCAGTCATATTCATGAGAAGTATCACTGGGACAGAGCACTGATAATGCTTAAAATACAGCCCCCTCTGAGAAGTTGAGGTTTTGCACTATGCCTTCTGGCATGTGTTTGAGGCTCTGTAGGGAGTCTGGTGTGGCTCTTTGGGATCTTCTTGCAAAAACAATTGATAATTTTGAGGATGTGTTAAGCCCCCTGGGCCTCATTTTGCTTTCACACTAGATACAGCTCCCTCTGGCACGCAGTCACTATTGATGAGGGAATGCTTCCAGCCCTTCCTTGCTGTTCCCACATCTAGGTACTGTCCTGACCATCCCGTTGTGGGGCTGTTCCTGGCAGAATGGGCTGCTTAAGTATATTCCTATGATATGGGTCTGAGAGGAAGTTTAGTGCATTAGGTGATATAAATGAAGGCTTCCACTTCTTTCTATTGCCACTTTGCAAGCTTTATACCTTGCTAACACAGCCTGAAGGTAGCTTTGACCATGGCAGAGCTTCTTGCATCAGTGAGGGAGGATTCAGCTCTGTTTGAATGAGAAATGGACCATTTCTCTAGATGCCCTTTCTTCAGACTCTGAAAGCACTTCTCTGTTGTGTTACTGGAGAACGAATAAATATTATTCTTTGTTTTCAGAGATAGGTTGGAGGGCTGAATTTCTGCCTGGGGATCATCCTTTGTCAGAATATGAGTTTGATGTTATCATTGGTGCAGATGGCCGCAGGAACACATTAGAAGGTAGGTGAATGTGTGATTGTAGCCTTCAGTAATGGTCTTTCGGGTGTTTTGGAAGGCCTGAAAGTCAGAGGAGAACACAAAGCACCAGGCTACCTCTCAATCCTCTGAAGTCTGTGTGAAAACTGCTTTTTATGTGCTCTCTTGTGCTTGTGGTGTTAAGTTTGTAGCTCAAAATAAAGACATTTAATGTCATTACTGATTCGCAGCACTCTGTATCTCTGTGTCTACAAAATGCATCAGGATGCCATTGGGCTTGTTTCAAAGGTAGGTAATTAATGATGATTTAACTTTAAAGAGGCTGACAAGATACTTGTCAGGAATTGTACAGACTTTGCTACTGTGCATTAAACTTGTGCTATACATTTGAATTAGTGGCCAAAGGTTGCATGATGTTGTATTGTTTGATGAAGTGTAGGACTACAGGAAAGAGAACAAACTGCTTGGAGCAGCATGACTC
This sequence comes from Bucco capensis, assembly GCA_013396975.1. Lineage (NCBI taxonomy): Eukaryota > Metazoa > Chordata > Aves > Piciformes > Bucconidae > Bucco > Bucco capensis. The sequence goes on along the minus strand of VWZO01020258.1, from coordinate 1,368,638 downwards.
TCCCTGAAAGTTCAGTGTGAGGTTTCCAGTGTTTTTCATTCTTCTCTTTGCTTCCCAGGTTTCAGGAGGAAGGAGTTTCGTGGCAAGCTAGCTATAGCTATCACTGCCAACTTTATAAACAGAAATACAACTGCAGAAGCCAAGGTAGAAGAAATTAGTGGTGTTGCTTTCATCTTCAATCAGAAGTTCTTCCAGGACCTTAAAGAGGAAACAGGTGAGTGCATCCTCAATATTTCCATAACTAAATACAAGAGGCACTAGAGGACCTCTTTATCTGCCAGGCCACACTCCTATTCCTGTGAACATCAATTGAAATATGGGGGGGGTGTTTGTGTATATTATATACATATATATAAAAGTGATAAAATGCCATAGATGTCAGAATCTTGCTTGCAGATGGATGTGTCCATTTGTAGTCCAGTGGGACTATTTGGGGGTTTTGCTTTGTGTTTTTATCTTAGGCCTTGCCACATCATAGCTTGTTTTAATGTTTAAGGTTTTTTTAACTGTAAAAATGTCTGCTATGTTGATCAAATTTAGAAGAGCATTTTCAGTGCCCAGAGATTTCCCTTAAGACATGGTTTGTTTTGTTTGTAGTTGTTCACATACTGAACAGCTTAAACCCACTCAAAAAGTCTTTGCCCTTCTGGGAGGAGTTCATTCTTACTTTTTGATGTGTGTATCTGATAAACTGAAAAGAACTACGCAGGAATCTGCCATAAATACTTAAAATATAAGCTGTGAAATACATCTGTATGAAAAGGAGTTTCAGTATGGTTGCATCCACTGTCGGGATAAGCAATTCCATTCTTGATTTACAGCTGATTTTATTTTTTAAATGATTATTATTATTATAATAGAAACCAAAGCTCTTGGTTAGATCCAGTGCCAGACCCTAGCAACATAACAGGACTTTGTTCCCTTGGCTCTCCTTGTCTGCCTCAAAAGAGAAAGGCTCTCATTAACTGGCTGTTCCTTAAAAGGATGCTAAAGGAAGACAAACTCTTGTTGGAGTAAGGCCTATCTCCTGTCTTATTTCGTTTTAGAGCATCTTGTCCACTAATGCCAGCTGGGAAAGTGACTGTCCCAAGAAGGAAACTCAGCTGTGGGGATTAATGCCATGTTGTTAGGCAGTGACAGGGACAATGCACTGTACTTCATAACAAATGTGTTATCTCTTTTCAGGAATTGACCTGGAGAATATTGTTTACTACAAAGATAGCACTCATTATTTTGTGATGACAGCCAAAAAGCAGAGTCTTCTGGACAAAGGAGTGATTATTAATGTATGTAAAAGTGCTGGCTGAAGCCCTGTTCTATTGACTTGGCACAGAATAAGTGTGAACATCTGCATGAATGTTGTTGCATGTTATAAAGGGTGTTTATAGACTTACCAGATCACTGCATTAAAGCTGAGATAACTTAGATCTTACTCTGACTTGTTTTCCCTCCAGTCAGCATGAAGATTCTGCAGAGAACTGAAAACAATATTTACTAAATTAGTCTGTTGTGAAACTGGTTGAAATGGGGTCTTGACTCACCTTGGAAATACATGGTGTGGTCATCACACCAGAAATAAAAACTTCATTTATTCCAAGGAGAACTTAGTACAGCTAAGGCTACTTTTATCAGACAAATAAGGAAGTGTTAGAACCTACCCCAGGCTAAATAGCAATTTCTCTTCAGTGGGTGGTAGAAGGAGGTTATAAACAGGATGGCCTGAACTTTCAAAAGCACTTCTTCTGTATGATGTGAGGGTTTGTTTTCTTTTGTTTCTAGAAAGTCTTTTGGCACCATTTAAACTTCTCTTCCTGGAAACCCAAGAGAGGTCAATTTTTCTTGCTAAGTAAGACAGTGCCAAAACAATCGAGTATCGTTTCCTGAAGGAAATACTTTTGGGGAGCTATCAGAAGGCTTCTTGGCTTTCTGTTGGGGCCACTAAGCCCAGTGCCATGATTTCCTGCCTTTTTGGAGGACAGGGTCTCCCAGGCCCTTACCCAGCCAAGGCAGAAGATCCCAGCAGTGTGCAGGGAGGGGGTGGGAGGTGGCCCCTGGGGCTGAGGGGCTGGCATTTGTGGTGGGCACAGTCCCAGGACATCTGTGGGGAGTGTGGAGGAAAGGAGCAGCAGCTGTGACCCATCAGGGTTGTTTTCCTGACCTGTTCAGGTCTGGGTGGGAAAAAACCTCATTCTGTCTGAAACAACTGGGCTAATAGGGGCTCTGTGCTATCATCCCAGTGATTAGGGGTCTCATCCATGATTAAGCTCTAAATAGAAACTGCCCTAGTAATAAGCACTGGCTTTAAGTAGGATGACCTATAAAGGCAGGATTCTTCACCACAAAGGCCAAAAAAAACCCCCAGCCCAAAGCAGAACAACAGAAAAGCTGTGTTGTTACTGAGATGCTAAGTCAAACCTTCAAGCTGGGACCACGTTATTGCCATTGATACATCAATATTCATGCTCTCCTGTGGTTTCAGATGTGAAGTGCACACAGGCATAAAAGTATTGCAGTGATGATGAGAACATTTTGATGGGAGTGAAATAACATTATGAAAATAGCACATAACTGAGGAACTGGGAGGCACTATAACCTTCTGTTGTAGAAAAAGCTACTTACCTCAGTGCTGGCATAGAGTGTTTGGGGCAGCACAGCAATCTAAGTTTGTATATTGACTTTCTGGAGAAGATGACAAATCCCACTTGGTTCTTTAGGCTGTGAGAGGTGTAGTTGTCACACTGATGCTGTGAGACTGCAACATTCCAATCCAGAGAGGGTAGCTGGAGTATCTAATCCTACATGCTTTTCTCCATGCAGGACTGTATTGATACTGAGCTGCTCCTCTGTGCGGAAAACGTGAACCAGAGCAACTTGTTGTCCTATGCCAGAGAAGCTGCTGACTTTGCAACCAATTACCAGCTGCCTTCCTTGGATTTTGCAATTAATCACTATGGGCAACCAGATGTAGCAATGTTTGATTTTACATCCATGTATGCCTCTGAAAACGCTGCACTGGTGAGAGAGAGACACAGGCATCAGCTCCTGGTGGCACTCGTTGGAGATAGTTTGCTTGAGGTATCTTTTCCTCCCTCCCCTTAATGCAGCCATTCAATGTACCTTCCAAACCAAGGGTCTTCTCTTACCAGTCCTGAAACAATGGTACCTTCTGTGGAATTTCTTTCCGCTCTCTCTTCCTCTTTTTTACCTCATACTGACAGCTTAAAGTGTTCAACAATACCTGTCCAATGCAAAATTAGGAGATGAAAAGGAAGGTGTCTTTGTTCCTTCACTAATTGACTCCTGAGTCTTTTTTCCCCTCAGCCCTTGTGTTTTGAGGTTAAGAAATTTGTCTTTAAATACAGAAGTTAAAAAAGAACAAGTGAAAGCAGCCTTTTCCATTAGCTAAATCCTGGAGGAGACAGACATCTGAAAGCTACAAGAGTTAGCTGTGTTGTGGTTTAACTCTTCCTGGGCTGTTTTGCTAAGATGATATGAAGCCCTATGCTCTAAAGTCCCATTGCAAATTACTTTTGTAACAAGGCCTTAGGAAATACAAGGAATTAAAATGTAACTGCTTCTTCCAGCCCTTCTGGCCAATGGGGACTGGCTGTGCAAGAGGCTTCTTAGCTGCTTTTGATACTGCGTGGATGGTGCGGAGCTGGGCTCAGGGAAAACCTCCATTGGAAATCCTCGCTGAACGGTGAGTGCTGCCTTTGGCTTCATCTTTGGGTAGAAGGCAGTGCAGTTCAGAGTGCCAGTAGGAGAAATAATCTTCACTGTAATGGCATTGGGTTGACATTGTCTGTTCTTCAGGTTACTGAACATTTTACAGTAGCAGTAGGTTGTTACTGGGTAAGTGTCTGCACAGAGATCCAGCGATGTGCATGAGATGGGATCAAATCACTGAGTCACTAATGACTAGAATTAAGTGTGATCCCTAAGGAATTAAACCAAATATACCTTATATTCAAAGACTAACCCTCCAACCATCTCAAATTAAAAAAAAAAAATAATCCTGAAACAAGTCTAAATAAATACTTAAACACAAAGAGCTTTCGTGGTTGGTATCTGTGATCTTAACTCTGCATTTTAGCATAGTAGATCTGATGGCCTCTTTATTGGCTGATAAATGTGGCAAAGGAGAATTGCTGTAATGCTGCATCATAAGCTTGTCTGTGCAGTGTGTTTTTGAGCAGAGCAAAAAGTCTGTGTTTAAGTACACCAGCAATCCTTGTGTCACCATGGTCTGATGCTTGAAGTTGCACACTTTGGTCCCGGTGGCAACTGCTCTGCGCTGCTGCAGCTGCCCGTGGTCAGGGTTGTGGTAATGCAAGTAGAAGCACAAGAAGTACAGTGTTTGGAGAAGTTTTAAGACAGAAGCCTGTGGGATGACTTAAACATAGCATAGTCCCAAATGGAAAATTGAACAGCGTAATAAAAAAGGCTGTGGTGGTTATAGGAATTGCAGGATGATGGAATTTAGTGCTGTTATGTGGTAAAGAAGTGACTCCTTGCGGGGAGGGTAAAGCTAAACCAGATGATTGAATGATGTAACCTCTTTTTTTTTTTTTTTTAATTCCCCCCCCTTCTTTCTTTTTCTTGCTTGCTTCCTGCCTCAGGAAAATCTGGGCATAAGTTCTAAGAGTCTGTCTTTTTATTGTCCTTTCTCTGTCTGGCATCTTTCTCCTGCTGATTGGAGATTAGAAATGGGTTGGATGCATTATGCATTTAGTGCATAAAGCCTGTCCTGGCAGAATCAAAAGTAGGAGCAGGTAGCAACAAAAAAATAAAATACTCCTTCTATAATACTTACTTTAATCAATATCTCTTGCATCTTTTTTCTCTAAGAGAGAGCATTTATCGACTCTTACCTCAGACTACCCCTGAAAATATTAACAAGAACTTTGAGCAATATACCATTGACCCAGGGACAAGATACCCCAACTTGAACTCCAGCTGTGTTCGACCTCACCAGGTCAGTACTTGTGAATTAACACTTCTTTTGTTGTCCAGGAGAAACAGGGCCACGAGTAGTGTGTAAACCAAATCTTCAGGAGACTCCTTAATTTAGATCCAGCTGGTGATAAAGTTAACCTAGAAATAAACCTCTTTTTTCCCTCTCCAAGCAATTCTAATACTATGCTGCCAATCACTTTCACTTCTAGGTGAGACAGTTGTATGTTACCAATGAGTTACAACAATGTCCTCTTGAAAGAGTTAGCTCCATTAGAAGATCAGTGAATCTCTCAAGACACGGTAGGTGACATCTCATGTTTGCTGTGGCTTAGTACTTGGAGCTTTCTGAGCACACACATCTGATCAAAATGTTTGCTGTCCCCTGTAACTGCAGAGTCAGATATTCGCCCTAACAAGCTCCTGACGTGGTGTCAGAAGCAGACAGAAGGGTACCGGAGTGTTAACGTCACCGACCTGACTACCTCGTGGAGAAGTGGCCTTGCCTTGTGTGCCATCATCCACCGCTTCAGACCTGACCTCATGTGAGTGACAGCTGCAGGGCTTGAGGACTGGAGCACACATTAGACATTACCCTAGCTCAGACCAAGCAGAACACCACTGACACTCTGCAGTCCTCTTGCAGGGCTGCCTTTGCGGGGAGGTGCACCATGGCCAGGTTTGGGGGATGGGGAGGGTGGGGTTGCTTATGCTTGGCTTTTTTCTGTATATTCTTGCATATGTTTCAAAATGAAATATATATGCTTTCAAAGAGCTAGGAAGGCTTTGAACTTGATGACTTATGATCCTGTTTGTGGAAATCACATGGCTGTTTCAAACAAAAATTGCAGTGCTTGGAAAATGTGAAAGTTGCATTCCTAGGTCCCTGGAGACAGGATTTCAGTGTATGTTTAAAACCACAGCCAGAATGGCACTGTCCTGAGTTAAAGCAATACCTAGCTGAGCCTTAAATGTGGTTGATGCAGTCTGTGGTGGGGTGACTCTTGTGTCCTCTCACCAGTCTCCACAATGCAGTGCATCCATTCCCTTGACTTCCTACACAGACTTAGGAGTCACAAATGGATTATTGTCAGCCTCCCTTTATTATGGATAAATGAAAGAAATGATTCATCTCTTTTATGAGATGTGATAAGTTGGAAAAAATAGGTGTGATACCCTGTTTTGTACAGCTGTGCAGAGGAAGAGCTGACATTGTAAGAATAAGATACATTTTTTGCCTTGGGTTGGTTTAAAAAATGAGAATTATGGATGGTTTTGTGGAGAGAGGTGGGGAGAGAGAGTATAGAAAGTAAAGCAGTTTTTACTGTCTCTTAAGCTTGTCTCTTAAGCACTGCTCTCTCTAGAAAGTTGACAGATTTCTCTTCCTGAGCTAACAGACCTCCTGCTGTTTAATAAACACTGTGTTCAGATCTTGTTGGCTCTTGGTATTAAATGGGACTACTGAAGGACCTGGCCAGATGCAAGCTGGGCAGGCAGGAGAGGTAGCTGCAGGCAGGGCTGGGGGCAAGGCTGCCTGCAGCCCCCTGCTCTAGAAATAGGTTGAGCGTGTGAGGGGGGGAAAGAGAGAGAAATTCTTTGGGGGTTCAAAAACTTACATTCCTTATGAAGAGAAAGAAACTACCCTGCCCTGGAGCTTTGTAATTTATTCATATGCTTATTTTAATCTTGAATTTTGGAAGCTGTTCAAGGGAATCAGAGTCTTAGAATAGGTCCCATAGAAAATGGATTAGAGAATGGCTAATACAGTTCCAGATGTGTGAGGTACTTAGTGCACTGCTAAATCCACTTATGACATGGACAGGAGGTCCTTATTCAAACTCCTTAAACAGAAATGCAGTGCCTGTGCAGGTGTCTGCACACATATAACCTGTTTGTTCCATAAAATGCTATACTTCTCCTGGCTCTGATGATTTATAGAACTCATTGAAACTAAGAAGTCAATTGCTAGCAGGTGAATGCTGTAGTCCCACAGCTGTATGTGGAGAGGAAAAATGTTTCTTAGCAGTTCTGAGGAGGAATTGCATTTCTGCATAAAGAAGGGAGTTGTTTTTCATGGGACTACATCAAAATCCTGTTCAGTGAAATATCTTTTAAATTACATTTCTGGCAAAGCCAGGATTTGTAGTAATGAGATTTGTATGACACTTTCCCTGTTGGCATTCTGTAGACTTCAGTCTGTAGCTGTGACAGAGTGAAGTGCCTCTGCCTTCCTCCTTGGTGCTGCTCTGCACCTCTGCCAAGGGCAGGAGAGCCCTCTGTGTTTCTGAGGGGGCAAACAGCCAAGCAGTGCTGATGCCAGTGTGTTCTCCCCACAGTGACTTCGATGCTCTGAACGAGGAGGACGTTGTCCAGAACAACCAGCTGGCCTTTGACGTGGCAGAGCAGGAGTTTGGGATCCCCCCTGTGACCACGGGCAAGGAGGTGGGCTCAGCTGGGGAGCCTGACAAGCTCAGCATGGTCATGTACCTGTCCAAGTTCTATGAGCTGTTCAGGGGCACACCTCTGCAGGCAGTCGGTAAGCTGAAGCCACATTGCTCCTCATTCTTGCACGTTTGGGGAGCAGAAGCACCTCATCTGGGCTGCTTGTGAGCTCTGCTCTTTAGCCAAGAGCCCTTTAATGAGCTGCTCTGCTGTGTGAGTGTGTCTGCCTTTGTCTGCAATAGTTACCTCCTGCTTAAAAAAGGAAAAGGGGGAAAACTTGATTGAAGAGCAGGGGTTTGTGGGTCCTTGGTGGCTTTGGAGAACAAAAGCAGCTGAATAACTGCTGCTCTTCATCATGAAGTTCATGTGTCAGGTTGTTAGTGATCCTTGGGTAGGGATCCTTTGGCATCTCCATTCCTGGCTGTTTCTCATCCTTTTTGGGAAAGGCACCATACATTTGATGTGTTCAGTTTTCTTTGCCTGGGTTTCTTTTATGTAATTGCTACCAACACTCAGCTGGAAAATTCTGGCTTAATCAAAGTATTTTAAAAGGGAATCTGAATAAATATCCTGGTGGTTTGTTGGGTTTTTTTTCTGAACAGATGCAGGCGACAGGCAAAATGGAGAAAATAATGATCTTTGTTCAGCAAAATCATCAAACTTCATCTTTAATAATTATATCAATCTAACCTTACCAAGAAAACGAGTACCAAAGGTAAGTTGTGAAGGAAGACTTGCCCTGAAAGCCTTTTTCTCTTTTCAGAAGTTGAAAATAAACTGTCATAACCTTGAAGGGTTATGGAGACCTGGGTTCATAGTGTCTGACACAGGACTGTGTGCAGAGGGAGTATTGTCTCTGTGTTCCTGAGTGGATTATAACTTCAAAGCTTTTATATGATTTAATTTAAAAGCTACTGTCATGAAACTTTTCACTAATAAAACATCTCAACTTCTGCCTATTCATTAACTTTGAGCTCTCCTGAAAGGAGAGCTTGAGGAGGGGCTGTGCTTTCACAGGCGAGCCTGCCTTCATTTGAACTGCCATTGAGATGGGGAGTGTCTGCACAACATGGCTCAGAGGCAGCAGTGTCTCAGGCACAACACATTAACCAGCAGCGTGTGCTCTTCCACCAAAATGAGTGCCCAGATAACCAAACAGTGAGAAATCAAACAGGCAAAATAAACATTGCTGCTTCTTGTGATTGCTGTAGAAGAAAAAGCTTTTCTGTGACCCCAGTGATGTTGTTTTTCCCATGAGTTAGTTGCAGAAGTAAGCAGACTTCTAGTGATGGGGAGAGTTTTCCATTGCTCAGCCAGACAGCTCTCTGACTAACCTCCCATCCTGAAATTTGTCATAACAGGAGGAAGAGTTGTTGGCACTGCATGAAAGCATGAGGTGATTTGCTGCATAGACCCCTTTGGTTTCCCACTAGAGGGACTCCTCTGTGGAAGTGCTGTTCTCCAAATCAGCCTGGGCACCAGGACTGCCAGCAGCTTATTTTATATGAGGCTTGGCAGCCCTTGTGTGGATAGGGCATGAACCTAAGCAAGAAACACAGCTTTAGCTTAGGACAGAGACTTCTTTTCCCAGCCATCTGAAACCAGCTGGTGAAAGAAGCCCCTGGGAAAGCAACAGTTGACTGTGGCTACAGTTCTGTGGTTCTTTCCCCTGCATAAAGTGGTGCTGAGCATTCTCCAGGTGTGACAGCAGGAGAGCAGTTGCATGTCAGAGTCAAAATTCAGTAGGGGTGACTGAATGTCCCTTACTAAACTTCCCATACCAAAGTTTGTCCTTTCCTTTGGCTGGAAGAGGGCTCCTTATCTGGACACAGGTTGTGAGAGACCAGGAAGCAGGGGCCTGGAGCTAGGATGATAGGAGCTATTCTGGCCTGGATAATGTTTTCCATTCTCCTACAAGTATCAGCTGGGCTGGAGAGGGACTGAGATTTCCTGTGCTCCAGACTCATAAATGAATGGAGCTGTTTACACAATAAAGGGCACAGTCCTTTTTTCTAGGAGTTCTGCTAGGCAATTAAATTGCTTTGTCTTTCACTTCTTTGTAAATAGGTTAATGAAAGTCCTTTGTGTCAGGTTTTCAAGAGGCATCATCTTGTTTGCTCCATGCACTTAGGCAAATTGTGCTTTGATGTGGTGCACATTATTGTGCAGAATACATAGTGCTGTTGTGTGGGTCATTCTTCCTTAATGACTGCAGGTAAGGTACAGCAAGGTTACTGAGAACTAGAGCTGGAAAGGCAATGTACCAGAGCATACCAAGTAATCAAAATATTGTCATCTCAGTTTTCTGGTGTTTGCCCACAAGTTGTTTGGGATTCCTACTGCATTCACAGCATGAGGATTTATTACCAACAGTGCATATGTAGAAAGGAAGCCTCTGTGCTTTGATCTTTCTCTCTTTATTCTTTTGTTTTTTCTTTTTAGTTGGCTGAGCAATCACTAAATTACAGCTGGGGCAAATGTAAATAAGTAGAATGTAGTTTGTTTGTCATAAACATAACCTAACATGACATTTATCAGACAAAAAAACCCTCTCCATTGTACCAGACCTTTGAGACTGAGTTTAATAAGAACTGATACAAATCTTTAAGTGTTAACTATTTTGAAAGTTCATGTGGACTGCGTGTGAAGTATCATTTATTCTTTGGATAACCTCTAGTTCAGTAAAATAATTAAATATATGCATAGCTTGAGCACAAAACAGGCAATTTGGTTGCTTCAGTACTGTAATGTAAAGCCAGAAGAAGAACCTTAGGAGGGAGACAAACCTTTAAGGCAAACAGGAATTGCTCCAGAAGAGGAGATAAGTCTGCACTGTGAACATGTGCTCTGCATGCAGGTAGCTAGGTCAAAGGAGATGTGGAGGCTCTGGTGCAAGTCTGAGGGGTTTCTGGATTTTGTTAACATCCAGGGAGGAGCTGCTTGGGTAAATCTGGTGACTGCTGCAGTAATCCATGGCTTTCCTCTTTCAGGTTGAAGGGAAAACAGAAGAAAATGAGACTAACAAGAGACGTCGAAAAGGGCTTTTTGGTGTCTTTGAGGAGGTTGGTGTTCAGTGATGTCCACACACAGCTAACTCCTGGAGGAGCACTAGAGCTGAGGAAGCAGTGGGAGTCACAGGGCCAGGGCTTGGCCTCTTGTCCTTGCTGGGAACAAAAGGGCTCATCCCTTAAAAACCTTGTATTTGCTGTGGTGTGCACTAAAGAAGAGCTAAATGTATTTAAATCATTTGAAAGGGAGGAGAACATGACCTAAATTGCACTAGTTTCCTTTCAGACCCAAGAACATCTTTGCTTTTTTGTTTTGTTTTTTCCTTTTCCCAACTCAGTTATTGAAACACATTTTTGTTTGAAAAGTTTGCCCTGCAGCCTGCTTCCTAGCTCCTCTCTGATCAGTTACCCTTGTGACTCTGCTTTGCCATCACCAGCAATGATTGATGTTCCCATTTTACTGTGCTCTGAAACCAAAGAAAATATTATTTGGTGACTTCTGCCTGCTAAACAGTGTCATTTTCTTATCCTGTAGACTGTATTTCCTTTCACTCTGTGCTGATAAGGATGTTACTTATCTATCTCTCTCTGTCTTCATGAGTATTGTGTGTATGCTCAAGAAAAATACCATTTCTTTCCTTGTAGGCTTCAGGCTTTTCAAGCCAAGGGACAAATGTTGGGAAAGAACAGGGTGATGGCAGAGAAGGAATGAACCAGAACAAAGTTAAATCAATGGCAACTCAACTGCTGGCCAAGTTTGAAGAGAATGCTCCAAAAACAGTTCTGCGGAGGCAGGTAGGTCACAGGTGAACAGAAAAGAACCTCTGGAATGAAACTGTAGTCTCTTCTTGTGTACATGATGCAGATTTCCAAGGGGAAAAGTGGATCCGTTATGCCTTTGAAGTGAATTGTCCTACTGACACTACTTATCCAGTGGAACCTTTCTTTGTGGAAAACTTAGAAAGCATGAGAAGGGAGCCTTATCTTTTGCAAGATGTGTCCAGCTGCCATTTCCTTTCCTAAAGCAGGCATCATGCAATATAGTTGTACATTCCACAGCATTTCCATGGCTTGTTGTTAGGGTGGCTAGTGGTGTTTGAAAAGGCATCCCATGCTGTCAAGGTAGGAATGATAAGCTCTAAGTCACTCTCTAGCTAGTGAGATGGTTTGAGACTGCTAAGTTTGTATCTGTCACCTTAAAGATGTGAGGGAAGGATGAGCAAGGTGTCAAGAGTCTCTCCTGTTTGCTTTCTTAATTCTTTATGGTTGTATACAGTTGTTTATTTACATATTTGAGTCCTCCAGAAGTGTAGGCTTTATCAATGTCAGGTGAAGCACTGTTTGCACTGTCCCTGGCTGCTTGTCAGTGCCCTGAGCTTGGGGCATGCAGTATGTGCACAGAGGTTTGCTTGGCCAAGGTGAAGGAAGACTGGATGCATCATAACCTCTCTTAAAAGACACTGACTGTGCTGAATTTTCAGTGTATCTTTGATGGTAGAAGGGGTTAATAGAATGGGTAAGTGACCAAAATTTGCCAAACCTGTTAAGCTCCATTGTCACGTGTCTTTAAAAGCAGTTTTTGTTTCTCTGCCCCTAAAGATCTCTCAATCCTGTTTACTGTTTTCCTTTCTTTTGCACTCTGTGTTTGTAACTGTAAAACCACTTTCCAAGGAGCTAATAGCTGGAGCAGCCCTGCTCCCTTCTGAGCCTCCTGCTAATCCTCGCTTTGCTAAGCCTAAGGAGCCGAGTCTGCTACCACCTCAAGCCAAAAGGCAGGTAGGAGCTCCTCTGGGTAACAACATTCCTCTTGCTGCTGGGAACTCCGTGTGTGACTGCAGAATAGCTAAAACAATGCTTGGATGTCACCTGCAGAGATAACAGATAGACTTAGCTGAGAATTATGAAAAACACACTAAAGTATAAAGCTATTTTACACCTGCCTGGCCTGATGAGAAAACTATTTGAAAGAATTAGTGACTATGTGGGGGAAAAAGCCCTAAATACATAGGTGTTGATTTGTGTTGCACATCTAGACTCCAGATTGTATAAATAGCATTTCATAGCTACATTTAACATGTGAGAAAACTATAGCACTGCTTGAAAATGTCTGTGCATGTGTTTGATGCTTTGGGCTGTTGTAATGATAAGGGAAAGGGTGCTTCCACCCTGAGAAGCTTGCTAAAAATGTCTAAGATAAGAACTTGAACACTGAAAAGCTGATATTGATGCCCAGGGTTTTTTTTTTAAGTAGTATTGCGATAGGAATTTCTGCTGAAAGCTAGAGTTTTCTTAGTACTTCCAGTGAAAACAATCTCCTATCAAATAATATCAGCATTCACTTTCCATTAGAGTTTCAAATGGAAGTAAATCTCCTGCAGTGACATTTCAAGACTAGTCTGCAGTGACAGGAGATGTGCCTTGCACATGGAATTCTGCAGATCAGCTTGGTGAGATGCTTGGCTCCAGGTTCATAGTGCAGTGCAGAATTGTTGTTTTCAAGCCAGATCTGCTATCCTGAAATATCAGAAGCATGCTGCAGATTTATTTTTTCTAAATTTTGATACTGAGAAATTTGGAAATTGTGCTTATTTGTTTGAATTGGACAGATAGGATGAAGTAGAAAACTGCCAGGAAAAGAACAAGTGGCAGATCATTTTTAAGACTGAATGTGATAAAGCTGAACCAATTCAATTGCTTCATGTACTTTATAACTGTTTTATATGAAGATTCAAATTCAGAGACCTATTATGAACTCCTCAGAAAAATCACAGAATCAGAAATGCATCAGAGCTTGAAGTGCAGATTATGCCTAGAAAAACTGTTGATATTCTTTCAGTTTGATTGTAAGTTAAGTTTCAGGCAGATGTGATGCTAAAAAAACCCAAACCCTTTGCTAAAAGCCCTAGAAGGAGTTATAGTGTCATCTTCTGCACTGATGTCGGTCATAAAAACACAAACCTAGAGAAGGATGCCAAGACCTGCATAAGTTAGGTAGGACTGGTTTGTTTCAGTGCATGGACACAAGCATCAGAGATAGAGTGATGGGAGAACATTTTATTTCCAGTCATGTGCATGAGTGTGCTGTGCTTTCAGAGCAGCCTCCAAAGCTGCAGCTACTGCATGGCACTGCAGAAAAGAGTGTGGGGTTTTTTTTCACTTGCAGTGTTTCCCAGTTTCAGGTGGTAGCTAGGAGTGAACAGGAGGTCAGGGAACCCAAACAGTCTTTAAGTGGTTCTGCTCATACGGCCAGGAGAGCAAAGCCTGTCCAAAAAGCAGATCCCCAGCCCAGGCTGTCAGAAAGCTCTGAAAATCTCTCCTCTGCCTGTTCTGCTGCCTTTGTACTGTCTGGAGTGCTGGAGCGCCTGCAGCACCTGGAGGAAAGAATGAAACAGGTGACCAGCCCTTTCCTTTCTGTCTCTCAACTCTTACTCTGGGTGCTGCATTTTCACTGCATCTGCTGGGTTTTACTCGGTAGACTTTTGGTTATATTAAGCCAATAAAAGGTCTTTGTACAGACTTGCTGTACTCTGATGATGCCTGTGACACTAACTGAACTTTCTCTCTTTTCTTGGCTTTCCTTTGCTGGCTTCTGTTGCAGAAAAGAGCTCAAACAATAGCAAATAGGGAATTCCACAAAAAGAACATTAAAGAGAAAGCAGCACACCTTGCCTCAATGTTTGGATATGTGGAGTTTCCCCCAGGGTATATTAGGTTTTTGACCAGAAGATGTATAAGAATTCATGGGGGGAGAAAAATTGCAGTGGTTTTGGTTTTGACTTTTATCCTGGGTGCATCTGAAAAGTCATGTGGATTCCACTGAAACTGGTAAAAAGCTTTGTTTAAATATTATTGCATGACTTATTTGAGGTAAAACAAAATCTAAATCTTGAAGCTAGTGAGAGTACAGAATAAACCATTCCTTGTGCTGAAGTGTGCATTGGTAGCTCAGTTTCTAATGAACTGGTGAGCAGTAGCTCTTGGTGCCATCTGCCATTGCTTGTGATTCATCCCCCAGCACTACCTCACCTTACTGCACACTGAGCAGAAAACTGAGTGCAAAATCATTTGTCATTAAAATCTTGTGGTGACTTCCATGGCTCCTCATGCAGAAATAGAGGAAATAAAGCAGTTATAGTTACTCTCTTTCTAATTTTTCTTATGCATGACTGTGAAATTATTCTTTTAACCTGTGCTAATGTCACTGCCTGCTGGATAACTCTCCTGTTTCTGCTCTACACAGAATAAGCTACCTACTAAAGGCTTATCCCATGCTCAGCCCCCAACTCCCTCTTGCCCTGTACCTCATGACTCAGCTGCTGCCTCTCCTCCATCATCTGTCGGTTCAGCTTCTCCTGCTCTTCCTTCTAGACAGGTACTCTATTAACAGATTTTTGCTGTTAAATCCAAACTGCTTGAGAAATGGCTTGGATGGAAGGTGCTGGGTGATAGCACAGAAAGAGCTTCAGGTTGTGTAGCTAAGGGAATGGTAGAGCATTGGTTAGTTGTTGTGGGGTGGCATTTGTGTTTCTTTTCGTGAGAATCTCAGTCTGGACCTGCTCAGTGATGGTTATTCTAACAAGAGGACATGTTTTGTAATTGTGTAAGCACTTGTCAAGACAGATAGTATGATTGTTTTGTTTGTTTGTTTGTACTTCAAACTTATGAACATTAATTGCTGGGATACAGTTCTTCATAACAGCAAACTTTACAGAAAGGAAATATGCACACTGTGAATGAAAGCATTTAGATAACACTTCAGTCAGATCCTCAGCTCTTACTACTTCTGCTGAGGCTACAATGGACTGTGCTTTTATCTGAGGAAGTTAAGATGACATTAGCTTCTAACTCACCTTGGTTTAGGAGGATTTGAAGAAAGTTGGATATTTTTGAGCTTTTGCAGGCAGGTGAAGGCATGGGTTCCCTTTCCTTCACCCACAGATCATCTAGCAGCAGTCTGAGAACACTGCAGTATGGAGTAGGGGTGATGTGTTCCACCACGAGGCACAAACATGAAGTTTTTAGACATATGAAGGCAACTGCTGTGAGCCTGTGCAGATGCTGCTGGAGCTGGCAGCTCTGCTGTTTGGCACAGTCAGGTACTGCTTCTGTTTCCTGTGAGGGGAAACAGGCATTCTGCCTGCTGCATTTAAATAACAGTAGTTTTAGGCCATCCCCATCAGTATTGCCTAACTTCAGGTAAGCTATGGCTGAAGATCATTTCTGCTCTGGTGGATGTTCAGCAGAATCCTTTAGTGGAATTGGTCTAGGTGTTTATAGGTTTTCTTGCACAATATTGTTAATGCTGATTGGAAACTGGGCTCACAGCCTCAGCAGTAAGTGAGCAGGTGGGTACTGAGCTGACTTTGAGCCTGCAAAGGCACGTTCCTTGGTTGAGAGAGCTGTGCTGAAAAGACTCCCTTCCTGTATTTTCCTGGCAAATAAGAAAAGTATAAATCAACATGCAGCTTTCTTGTTCTGAGTAATAAGTTGTGTGTGGCCTAAAAGTTGCTTAACAGGTACAGATTTGGGGGAGGAAAATTTTGTCTTCTGTGATCTTAAACAACACAAAGGAACATAGTAACATACATATTTTGTATCTGCCTGGATATTAAGTTAATTATGGGATAGATCTCAAAAGATAAGGGCAGCTTTATGACAAGTTCCCAAGTTCCTGAACTTGAATAGTTATTAGCAAGAATATTTTTATCTGTGATGATTTCTGAAAACACACCCACAATGTATTACTGTTCCTTTAAACTTGATAGAAAATGCTTTAAAATTGTTTTAGTGTATCATGAATACCATTGCTTTATATTCTTTTCCTTTCTTTGTGGCAACTTTCTGATATTTTAAATCCCTTCTGTTAGCAAGACTAGGTGTGTGATGGCAATAGAAAAACCATGTCACTGAGAAGTGTGGAGCTTAAAATTTGGGCTTTCTGGTGCATCTGGAGCCACAGCTTAAGGAACTGCCATCTCCTTGCAGACTCTTTGATCAGTTTGGTTAGGAACAGCCCAGTGTTGGTGGCTGCAATGGTGTGAGGAGGCAGGTGAAGGGAGATGTCTTCCTTTCATGAGCATAGTTTCTCCAGGTTGCCCTGGGGGTAAGGTGAGTCCCTGGGGAGAGGGAGAATGATTGCTCTGTGAGCATCAGCAGAACATTTCCATGCAGGACTTAGAGTAGGGTTTCATAGAATGTTTCCTGAAATGCCACAGTTTGTGGTCCATTTATGAGAAGTTTAGTTCCTACCTCCTGTTGTGAAATGCAACAAAGTCCTAATAAATCAATGTGAGCAACAGGGTGGTTCTTAAATCTCTCAGAATGGTCCAACCCTGATAGCCAGGCAGTAGCTCCCATTGTGTGCAGGGAGAAGTGTGGGCTGCATGGAAGCCTTCTGTGTCCACCAGCTGGACCATGCTGATCATGCATGAACATGCCTGTGCTCTGCTAGGCTTTGCCTCTACTCTTTATCCTAGCCTCTAGTGTTGTTTGCATGTTTTCAAAGCATTCTTGTCCTCTTCTCATTCAGTACTTTTTCAAGCATAACTAAAGCTCTTCCTTCTATTCTTCATCTTCTCCTGTTTCCTGGTTAGATGACTGTAGGAAAGGTCTCACGTGCAATTGGAGCTGTGGCTGAAGTCCTTGTCAATCTGTATGTGAATGATCACAGACCCAAGCCACAGCTTCCCCCCCTTGAACTGGTAAGACTAAACCCACAAAGAAGCAGTAACTTGTTTCTGGTGTTTCCAGAATGTCATCCTGACTTAAGACCCTGGCTGTGGAGCACTTGAAGTATCATGAAAAGTCTTACTCTAACACTTACTAAGGAATTGAGTGCATATTGGCAAAATATGCTGATGTGTGGGTGTGCTGGAAATGTACTCACCAAGCCTCCTGTTTATATTTCTATTGCTTGGCTGAATTAAACCTTCAGGAGGCTTTTATTAAATGTAGTGACGGCTACAACTGCTAACAAAAGCCAGTTATTAACCAGGCTGGTTTCTGAGCAAAGCAGGCTTGGGACACTCTGTGTTTGTGCAGTTATTTTGAACTGAATCACCATGCCTCATTTTGAAGAGAGCTGTTTGTCAGCTCTGGCACTGTTCTGTGTTGCATTCAGAAGCAGTCTCTGGACAGAGCTGCAGGTTCTTGCCCCATTCCTCATTCTCCATCTCCTGCCTGCACTGCTCAGAGCTGTCAGGTACTGGGAAGCAAAGGAAGGTGCTGTGTTGTGATGCTGACATTGACTTACTAGCCAGTACTAAGCTCAGTTGCTTCCCTTCATGGTAACTCTCTGTTCTATTAACAGTACACTTTAATAATGCATTTGTGTGGTTTGCCATTTGCATGGTGGTTTGTTTGGAAAGGTTCATGATCTGAGGTGATCCATCACAGTAACATGGATTACTAATGGCAGGTTTGGAATAGGAGCTTTTAAGCACCAGACAACATGACAATGACAATTGTGACTTGCACTTAACATTAACAAAATTGCCCAAGGCCTCCTTTTGCTGGCAAATTAAAGATGAGTTATGTGGGTTGTGTGGTGCTGTCTGAATGTGCCTTGACTCGGCCAAGGCTGTGCCTTCTCTGTCCCATGTGTGGAACCCCTCCTGTGGCAGTGGTGATGGTGGAAGGGGAAAGAGATGGGGGTGGCTGTGATAGAGACAAGATGCTCACTGTACTGACCTATAACTCAACATAATACAGCAATGCAAAGTAACATCCTCGTACCTGCCTCTAAGAAAAGAGAAGCCCAGTGGCATCTAACCCATTTATAATGTATTTTTCTGTACCTTTTGCATGTATATCCAGAGAGAAGGTTTGTGTCCATTAAAATATGTTAACTGCCAGCCCAAATTTAACAAGAACTTTCAAAATAGTTTCCAGTTGTTAATTAGGATCATATTTTGAAGTCAAATTAGTTAAAAGTACTCTGGGTGTCTGTGTTAGGAATGAAATGTTTTTTTAAAACAAAGCAAGGCCCAGCTGGGAGTGTAGTCTGAGGAGGAAGGTGGCTGAGAAGGGAAGCATGTGTGCTGCAGTGGAAATGGTAGTTCAGACACGAGCATCAAGGACTGGTTTTCTTTCTGGACCTTAATGCATGAGCTTGCATTTTCCTCTGGAATGGGATATGACCTGAGTCTCCAGAGCCTCTCTTTTCTTAGCTCCCAACAGCTGTGGTGTTGGGGGCTGGTGATGCCTGCCTTTGCTCTCTTCTGACCAAACACCAACAGCCACAGCTGTGAGAGGCGAGCACCTGGGCCAGTGTGCTGCAGGTCAATGAATGAGCATTTGGGGCTAATGCTGCTCTTGTCCTGGAGTAAACACCAAATGTCAGTGAGCTCCCAGAGGGAAGCTCTTGTGAGGCCCGATTGAATGAATTGCTGCATAACCCTACAGAATTGCCTCAAATGAGGAACAGGAGAAGCTTCCTGAGGCTGGCTTTAATTGCGCGTGGAGGGTGCTGTGTTAAATCTCAAGCAGCTAAAGCAGCTGCCCACTTAACAAGTGTTTATATCTGGGTGGAGTGCAGTGCCTTTATGCATTTCTATTTTTATCTTTTCACAGGGATCTCTGAGGAAAGAATTCCCCAAGTCTGTCGGGGGCAGTGACATGTGCTATTTCTGCAAGAAGCGGGTGTATGTGATGGAGAGGCTGAGTGCAGAGGGACACTTCTTCCACAGGGAGTGCTTCAAGTGTGAAGTGTGCTCCACAACACTCCGCCTCGGCATCTATGCCTTTGATGTTGAAGAAGGTAAGAGAGGAGCTTTTCAAATGTCTGACTATTGGTGCTTTGAAAGAAACTAGAGAAAAAGGCCTGGCCAAGTAGCTCAGTCAGAAGGAGGTCTGCCAATATGCCAATATGTTGTCTGTGTCCATGCTCATCTTTAGGTCCTTGTCCTTGCAGTTCTAGTCTTTCAGAAGAATCCAATTATGACACCTCCCGTTTATAGGTGGCTATCAAATACCATGATCTCTAACAATCAGCAATGATAGTGGCAGCTTTACTCAGAGGGAGGGAATATAGGTTATTTCTTTCAAGATGTTTTGACTGGAGAGTTGGAAGCAGCAGCACTGGCCAAGCAGCAGTGGAATTTATTCCAGTCTGCTGTAGAATAGGAGTTCAGTTCTTGGGTGCTCAGTTCTACCTAGAGCCTGAGGTTTGGAGATGGGCAATTATTCTCCCCCCCC